>JXCR01144024.1:124014-179597 GCA_002079205.1 Phalaenopsis hybrid cultivar | reverse complement strand
TATATATATATATATATATATATATATATATATATAACAACTTAACTAAAATAATGCCGACAATCATTAATTTCATAATCCTCTAAATTAATTTCGATGATTTTTTATTTTCGTTGTTTTTTGCACAGATTTTGTGACTTCTTAGATTTGTAAATCAGGAGATTGATGAGATTTATTTTCTGATGTGGAGGCCATTGAGTTTCTATATAAATATTGTTGTAAATTTATAAATTTTCGTAGAGACATTCGGTTGGCCCCTACCCCTCCCCCTTTAAAGGTGAAAGCACCCTGTTGGGGCGTCATTCTAACCCTTTGATGAGGAGTGATCCACTCCTTGCATTTCTCTCTGCAAAAATTCACGAGTGAGAAAGTCAGGTAAAGAATTAGTATTATCTGCAATATATATCAAATTCAAAATAAGGTAACTGAGCTTGCCAATTGACAAAGATTTGTTTAGAGTCAATATTTTTTACATCTTTTTGTAGTATATACTTAATCGAACCGCAATGAATTCGTAATATGAATTTTTGATTTAATAAATCATCTTGAAATTTGATAATGCATTTGACTATACGAAAGTATTTCTTTTTTGATGGTCGAGTATTTTTCTTAAGTGGTATTCCACTTGTCAGATGTAAAGCGAGCCAATTGTTCAGTATTAAAAGTTTTTTTGCTTTAAAATTCCTCCGTAGCCAATATTAGAGACATCTGTCTTTACTATTTTTAGGAGAGATATATCTGCAATATGCAAGCAAGATAACATTTTTACGTTTTACTTAATTAATTAGACAGCTTTAGTATGATTTTGTGTCCATGAATTATGATGTTTCTTTAATCTATTATACAGAATAACAGCATCTAAAGCAAGATCTTTATAATAGTCCGCTACGTAATTAATTGAACCTAGAAATCTCTGTAATTGACGGAGATCAGCGATTTCATCTAGAATTTAAAAGTGAATTCAATGCTTCTTTCAATTGAAATAATCATATTACGGACAATATTATGTCCTAAAAATCATAGTTCGGTTTGAAATAATTTAATTTTGGGCGTAGAGATTACTAGCCCATTATTTTTAGCAAATCATTGAAATGTCTGTAGATGTTTAAAATATTCTTCTATTAATTTAGAGAAAACAAGTACATCATCAATATAAACTAATATATAATCAGAATATGGATTGAAGATTTCATTCATAATTTTTTGAAATTCAGAATGAGCATTTTTTTAATCTAAACGGCATAACATTCCATTCATAGAGACCAAATGGAACCGTGAAAGTCATTTTATATCTGTCATATTCAAGTATTTGAATTTGTCAGTATCCATATTTTAAATCAAAATTTGAAAATATTAGAGATTTACTTAAGCGATTAAATAAGTCTCTTTTATTCGGTATGAGATATCAATTCCATTTTAAAACTTCATTTAATGGTTTATGGTTGATAACTAATATATGTTTATTTCTTTATTTTTTATGTATTATTCATAACATAGGATGCAGTACAACTTCAAGGTGAGCTATATTTTCTAATTAATTTCTTATTATGGACTTCATTAATTTCTTCTTTACAAACTTTTAAATATTTTTTATTCATTTGACAAGGTCGTGCCTTTGTCTTGATGTTTCTTTCATCGAAATTATCAATATATGGTAAAGCAATTCAATGTTTTTTTATCCCAAAAGACAGCTGAATTGTCACCACAAATTTCTTTTAACATATTTTTATGTAAAGTAGAAGTTTTTTTCTTTTATTGAATTATTATTCAATTTTTATTCTATTGATAATAAAGTAATTTCTTCTTGTAATAAATTAATTTGATTTTGTTTTAACTAAAATTTATTTATTTCATTCAAAATAATTTTGGTAGGATTAGTAATAAATTCAAAAATAATGGTTTTTCCAAATTTATTAGAATATATGTTAGTATTATCGATTTTATTAATTGACATAATTTTATACTGAAACAGAGTTCCTAAAATAATATGTTAAGTTAAATTTTTAACTAATACAAAATGAGTATTAATGCAAATATCATTTTTGCAAATATTAGCAGAAGAAATTTTATATTTAATTTCCATTTTATATCCAGACGCAGAAGTTAACTGTTGTGTAATTTTCTCAAAATATTTAGAATATATTATTCCTTCTTAAATACAATTCACATCTTCTCCACTATCAACAAGAGCTGTAAGATTGGATAAACTATATTATTAATTTATATTTAAAGTAATGGTTATAAATCATTTATGCATAATAGTTTTTTGCAGTAAATTTAAAAAAAATTGTTCTAATTTATTATCCTTTTCTACTGATATTTCAATAGTTGTATTATTTAATTCTAATTTTAGTAATCTAATATTTATTATTTATTTATCTCAGATCTTAAAATATTAACTTTATTTTTTAAATCATTTATAGTAGTAGGTTTACTATCAATATTTAAAATTGAAGATTTATTTAAAGTTTCTTTCATTCAATATCCTTGAAAAGGAATGTTATTAGAAGAGGAGGATTCTCCTTTAGATTTAATTATTATTTTAAGCATTTTATTTCTAATCTTTTCATTCTCAATTTGAGATGCAATTTTAAGTATTTCTTCTTTCATTAAAAAAGATAAAGTAAATAAGTCGTTTATTTCGACTATAGATTTGTAATAATTTTCATTATTACATTTGCACTCAGATTTTGTGCAATTATTTTCATCAAATTCTGATGAATAAGGGAATTATCCTCAATTTCGTCTGAATTTTCAGACGTCTCCGAATTTTCAGGAGATGAATTTAATATAATTTTGAAAATATATTGCTTAATATTTTTATCTATATTAAGATCATTTATTTTCTTTCTTACTATGCATGCATTTATTTGCATAGTGGTCAGTTTCGCCACATTTGTAGCATTTTATTTCTCTGATATCTCTGTTTTTTTTTTCTTTTGAGAAATCTTTGATCTTTTCTCTGAATAATATTTTTCAGAGTGCTTGTGATGTTTCTTCTTTTTGCGAAAAGATTTTTTTTCTTTTGAAAATTTAGGAATATCATAAGAAAATTGTTCACATAAAGTGTCTAATTACTTTCTTTCTGTTAATCTTTCTTTTTTAATTTGATATTTCAATTTGTGATCTGTATATAAGGCTAAGCCTTCTTGTACACAAGTATTTATCAGTTGTCCATATGTCAAATTTTCACATGGAATATGTTTAATATTAGTATCTTATAATTGTCTTTTTACTTTATGAGTAAAAAAATTAGGTAAACCTTCAATAAATTTTTGTTTTCAGTATGTATTATCGCATCTGGTAGAGACATTACACAAATTAAAATAAATATTTATACCAACGAAAATATGTGAAAGTACGATATCTTAATTTTTGTATAAGAGAATGAATTTGCTCTCCATTATTGGATACTATACCAGTAAAATGCTGTAAAATATTGATAATTAATTTATAAACAATATCAGTATTTTCTTGATTAGGATTTCCCATCATTGTAGGACTTAGAAATTCCTCTCTTTATTCTTGAGTTAAATAATTATCCCACCAGTCTTTGAGAAGGCCAGTAAACCCACATGTTAATTGAGTTACAATTTGTTGGGCTCGATTATTATGACTGTGCAACAGAGGCATAAATCATCATTGTTTGTAATACTATTTGTATTTGACGATCAATCATACCATCAATGTCTCATTCATAAATATTAGATTGATTATAATGATTTTGATATTTATTGTTATCTTCTTCATATAAAACATCTGCAGGGGTAGGTCGAGGATAGTTGTATCGACATGTCTGTCTTGTTTGATATGAAGATGACGTCTTATTACCTTTTATTTTATGTATTTTAAGTAATTCTAGTTCTGAATTATTATCTTGGAACTGTTCATCGATGTGTTTTATTTTTATTTTATCATTATCAAAATTTTATGATTGATCATTTAGTTGATCATCTTTATTTATGATTGTTGTTTTAGTACTTTTAATATTTTTAATTAATTCTTCAAAATCCTGAATCGATGGCCCTAGGTGGAAATTAGGACTAGGAGGTGATTTATAGCAGGAGCTGAAGAGATGATTATCGAATTTGTTTTTTCTTCTTTTTGATTTTTTAAAGAGAATAAGAGTTGATCAATTTTATTTTATAATTTCATTAAGTGATTTGATATTAAAGAAAGATTTGTATTTGTAAAATTTAATTGTTTGATTACACCATTAAAATCTTTGGTGACATTGGTTTTTAGAGTATTTCCAAAAGCATTTAACTCAAAATTTGGATTTTTATTATCTAAATCCAATATTATGGGAACAGTCGGTGGATAAACTGATTCTAATATTTCTCCAGAATTAATTTTTTATTTTTTGGTTAGCAACCCTAATTCATCTTCCAATTTTTTGGTTATATGATTACTAAACCAGATTAAGAATAAAAGAAATTTTTTCCCTTCATAAAATTTGTTTTCATTTTCTTCAAAATAAATTTCAGAGATTTTTCTTCTATCATTCTCTATGGTATAACTACGATACTAATTTCTAAATGATTCATATTTGGGTTTTAGATAATCTTTGATTAAAGTTTGTCTGATTTGTTTTTTGGCGAATTGTTTTAAATCAATCATTATTAAAATTAAAACAGGCTTCCGATTGTGAAGATAGGTTTTCTACTATATTTGATTGTAATAAATTATTATTTGATAGATTTATTCTATCTATTCTATGATTTATTGTTGATAATTCATCTGAATCATTTTGAGATATATTAGAAGAGGGATAAGATATCCTTGGAAGAGTAATGAATCTCCTCGGATTGAATCTTATAACAGCATCTCCATTAGCATCTTGTCTAACTTGTTCTACGTCTTGATTTATTACAGGATGAGAATTTATAATAGTATGCAACTGTTATGATTATGAGAATCTTACTTCATCTCATTTTATAGTCATATTTGTAGCTTTGTTTGAAACTAGCAAATTAGTTTCTACAATTGTAGTTCTATCTGTTTGCTTCATATTATTTTTAATATTCTGACATGAAGTATTCATAACTTTAAAATGAATCCGATAAATTATTGCGATTGTTTCAGATCCAAGTAAAAATTCATACCCGTATAATTTGAACTTCTGCCACGAGACAGAGATATTTTAATATAGAAGATGTAAAAATTATACAAAAAATAAAAGAACAAGTTAAAAGTTTACCAAAATTAACTTAACCTTTAGAATCTGATTTACAAAATACTAATAGTAGATGCATCTCAGGATGGATGTGATGCAGAATTAAAAGTAAAACTGTATGAAGAAGCTTACTAAAATACAGAAAAATTATTTCTTTTTTAAATAAGTTTAATAGGGTAAGCTAACATCAGCTAGATGACAGTATTATCATTCTACTAAGGTTTTAATCCAAATGGGCCAAGTCAACAAGAACCAGGCAACAAAGCGTTCATCCCGGACATAGAAATGCCCACATGCAATGATGGCCACTGGATTTAACTTTAGCTTAAAACAATAATATTATCAGACCAAAAGGTCAAACTTAGTATATTTTGTATGTCAGTCAAGGATATTAAGTTGCAGAACAACACCCGACTTTACTATACATAATACGTTTATCCTGACAACGTGAGGTTATCATATTAAAATTACTTATAGAAAAAGAATTCTAGATGTTTTTCTAATAGTTTTTCATGAGCACTTCTTCGAGGTACAATAGTACTACAATATCTAAAAATTTACAAAGAAATCAATCAAGAAATAATAATATTAGAAATGCAGAATTACAGGATTATCTTTAAAATGAAGAATATTTGAATATATGCGCAATCCTTAAAGTAGAAAAAATTGTAATCTACAATATTGGAACTTTTGATTTTAAGGGCAAATCATCAATTAAAACTGTTGAACAATCGTTAACAATAGATGAACAAGAGAAAATAATTTCTCTCTTAAACCAAGAAGACCTAAACAGTTTCTCAGAAAATTATAAATATGTTCACATAGGTTTAATACAAGTAGTATTTAAATCTCTCTCTGCGAGGATTAAACGCTTCAATTTTAGTTTACTTGAGAGATGCAAGATGCCTAAATTGGGCACAATCATTGATGGGTGTCATGGAAACTAGCCTATGTCATGAGCTAGTTTTCTTTAACACTTTCTCAAACCTAAGTTTGTCACTAACAAACATAAATCTCTTTGAAGCTGCTAAAATACATATCAAATTACACGGGTATTAATTTTTACTTGGATCTGAAAAAATGACAATAATTTATTGGATTCATTTTAAAGTTATGAATATTTTATGTCCGAATATTAAAAATAATATGAAGCCAACAGATAAACCTACAATTATAAAAACTAATTTGCTAGCTTCAAACATAACTACAAATAGGACTATAAAATGAGATAAAATAAGATTCCCAGAATCATGACAGCTGCAGACTGCTATAAATTCTCATCCTGTAATAAATCAAGATGTAGAACAAGTTAGTCAAGATACTAACGGAGATGTTATTAGATTCAATCCGAGAAGATCAATTACTCTTCCAAGGATCTTATCTCTCTTCTAATATATCTCAAAATGATTCGGATGAATTATCAACAATAAATCATAGGATAAATAGAATAAATCTATCAAATAATAATTTATTACACCCAAATAGGGTAGAAAATCTATCTCCGCAATAGGAAGCCAGTTTTAATCTTAATAATGACTGAGTTAAAACAATTCGCCAAAAAATAAATCAGACAAACTTTAATCAAGGATTATCTAGAACGAAAATATGAATCATTTAGAAATTGGTATCGTAATTATACCACAGAGGATGATAGAAGAAAAATCTTTGAAATTTATTTTGCAGAAAATGAAAACAGATTTGATGAATTAAAATAATTTCTTTCATTCTTAACCTGATTTAGTAATCATATAACCAAAAAATTGGAAGATGAATTAAACATGCTAACCAGGAAATAGAAAATTAATTCTGGAGAAATAGTAGAATCAGTTTATCCTTCGACTGTTCACACAATATTGGATTTAGATAATAAAAATCCAAGTTTTGAGTTAAATGCTTTTGGAAAAACTCTAGAAACAAATGTCACCAAAGATTTTATTGGTGTAATCAAACAATTAGATTTTACAAATACAAATCCATTTTTAATATTAAATCACTTAATGAAATTAGAAAATAAAATTGACCAACTCTTATTCTCTTTAAAAAATCAAAAAGAAGAAAAAACAAGTTCGATAATCATATTTTCAGCTCCTGCTATACAACCATCTCCTAGTTCAAATTTCCACCTAGAACCATCGACTCAGGATTTTGAAGAATTAATTTAAAATATAAAAAGTGTTAAAATAGCAACCTTAAATAAAGATTAATCAATTAAATGATCAATTAGAAAATTTTGATAATGATAAAATAAAAATAGAACACATCGAAGAACAATTCTAAGATAATAACTCAGAATTAAAATTATTTAAAATACATAAAATAAAGGTAATAAGATCTCATCTTCATATCAAACAAGACATACAGGTCGATACTACTATTCTTGACCTACCCCTGTAGATGTTTTATATGAAGAAGATAACAATAAATATCAAAATTATTATAATCCATCTATTATTTATAAATGGGACATTGATGGTATGACTGATCGTCAAATACAAATAATATTACAAAGAATGATGATTTATGTCTCTACCACATAGCCATAATAATCGAGCCATCAAATTGTAACACAGTTAATATGTGGGTTTACTAGCCTTCTCAAAGGCTGCTGGGATAATTATTTAACTCAAGAACAAAGAGAAGAATTTCTAAGTCCTGCAATGATAGGAAATCCTAATCAAGAAAATACTGATGTTGTTTATAAATTAATTATCAATATTTTACAACATTTTACCCGTATAGTATCCGATAATGGAGAGCAAATTCATTCTCTTTTATAAAAATTAAGATGCCCAACTTTAACACATTTTCATTGGTATAAAGATGTCTTTTTAATTAGAGTAATGTCTCTACCACATGCGAATAACACACTGGAAACAAAAAATTACTAAAGATTTACCTAATCTTTTTATTTATAAAGTAAAAAAAGACACTTACAAGATACTAATATTAAACATATTCCATATAAAAATCTGACATATGAACAATTGATAAATTCTTGTGTACAAGAAGGCTTAGCCTTATGTACAGATCTCAAATTGAGATATCAAATTGAAAAAGAAAGATTAACAGAAACAATACAATTAGGCACTTTCTATGAACAATTTGCTTATGATATTCTTAAATTTCTAAAAAAAAAAGAAAAACATTTTCGCAAAAAAAAAATATCATAAATACTCTGAAAAATATTATTCAGAGAAAAGACCAAAGATTTCTCATAAGAAAAGCAAAAATAGAAAAATCAGATAAATAAAATGCTACAAATGTGGCAAAACTGGACACTATACAAATAAATGCATAGTAAAAAAGAAAATAAATGAGCTTAATATTGATGAAAATATTAAACAATATATTTTCAAAATTATATTAAATTCATCTCCTGAAAATTCGGAGACGTCGACAATTCAAACAAAATTGAGGACAATTCTTCTTATTCATCAGAATTTATGGAAGTAATTGCACAGAATCTGAGTACAAATATAATAATAAAAATTATTACAAATCTATAGTCGAAATGAACGGCTTATTTACTTTATCTTCTTTAATGAAAGAAGAAATACTTAAAATAACATCTTAAATTGAGGTTGAAAAAATTAGAAATAAAATACTTAAAATAATAATTGAATTTTAAAGAATAATCCTCCTCTTCTAATAACATTCATTTTCAAGGATATTCATTGAAAAAAGCTTTAAATAAAGCTTTAATTTTAAATACTGATAGTATACCTACTACTATAAATGATTTAAAAAATGGATTTAATATTTTACAATCTGAGATAAACATTTTTTGAAAAATTTAAGAAAAAATTAATACTAGATTACTAAAATTAGAATTAAATAATACAACTACTGAAATATCACTAGAAATGATAATAAATTAGAACAATCTTTTTTAAATTTCTTGCAAAAAGTTATTATGCATAAATGATTTATAACAATTACTTTAAATATAAATCGAGAATATACTTTATCTAATCTTACTGTTCTTGTTGATAGTGGAGCAGATGTGAATTGTATTCAAGAAGGAATAATACCTTCTAAATATTTTGAGAAAACTACACAGTAGCTAACTTCTATGTCTGGAAATAAATGGAAATAAAAAATATAAAATTTCTTCTACTAATATTTGCAAAAATGATATTTGCAATAATACTTCTTTTCTATTAGTTAAAGATTTAGCTAAATATATTATTTTGGGAATTCTGTTTCTTTATAAAATTATGTCAATTAATAAAATTGATAATACTGACATATATTCTAATAAGTTTAGAAAAACCATTATTTTTGAATTTATTATTAATCCTACAGAAATTATTTTGAATGAAATAAATAAATTTAAGTTAAAACAAAATCAAATTAATTTCTTACAAGAAGAAATTACTTTATTATCTATAGAAGAAAAATCGAATAATAATTCAATAAAAGAAAAAAATTCTACTTTACATAAAAATATGTTAAAAGAAATTTGTGGTGACAATTCAGCTGTCTTTTGGGATAGAAAAAAGCATTGTATTGTTTTACCATATATTGATAATTTCGATGAAAGAAACATCAAGACAAAAGCACGACCTTGTCAAATGAATCAAGAATTTTTAAAAATTTGTAAAAAAGAAATTAATGAACTTCTTAATAAGAAATTAATTAGAAAATCTATCTCACTTTGGAGTTATACTGCATTCTATGTTATGAATAATGCAGAAAAAGAAAGAAATAAACCTAGATTAGTTATCAACTATAAACCCTTAAATGAAGTTTTAAAATGGATTCGGTATCTCATACCGAATAAAATAGACTTACTTAATCGCTTAAGTAAATCTTTAATATTTTCAAAATTTGATTTAAAATATGGATACTGACAAATTCAAATAATTGAATCTGACAGATATAAAATGGTTTTTACTATTCCGTTTGGTTATTATGAATGGAGTGTTATGTCGTTTGGATTAAAAAATGCTCCTTCTGAATTTCAGAAAATTATGAATAAAATCTTCAATCCATATTCTGATTATATATTAGTTTATATTGATGATATCATTGTTTTCTCTAAATCAATAGATGAACATTTTAAACATCTACAGACATTTTAATGGTTTGCCAAAAATAATGGTCTAGTAATCTCTGCGCTTCAAATCGAAATACGGTTTTTAGAACATAACATTGTCTGGAATACAATTATTCCAATTGAAAGAAACATTGAATTCACTTCTAAATTTCTAGATGAAATCACTGATCTCCGTTAATTACAGAGATTTCTAGGTTCACTCAATTACGTAGTGAACTATTATAAAGATCTTGTTTTATATGCTGTTATTTTTACAATAGATTAAAGAAACAACATAAATCATGGACGCAGAATCATAGTAAAGTTGTCCAATTAATTAAGCAAGAGGTAAAAATGTTACATTGTTTGCATATTACAGATCCATCTCTCCCAAAAATAGTAGAGACAGATGCCTCTAATATTGGCTATGTAGGAATTTTAAAGCAAAAAGTTTTTAATACCGAATAATTGGTTCGCTTTACATCTGGTAAGTAGAATACCACTCAAGAAAAATACTCGACCATCAAAAAAGAAATGTTTTCGGTAGTCAAATGCATTACCAAATTTCAAGATGATTTATTAAATCAAAAATTCTTATTATGAATTTATTGCAGTTCAATTAAGTATATACTACAAAAAGACGTAAAAAATTGTCTCTAAACAAATCTTTGTCAATTGACAAGCTCAGTTATCTTGTCTCTAAACAAAGAGGGGTGGATCACCCCTCATTAAAGGGTTAGAATGACACCCCAACAGGGTGCGTTCACCTTTAGAGAGGGGAGGGGTAGGGGCCAACCTAATGTAGCTCCACGAAAATTTATAAATTTACATCAATACATATATGGAAGCTCAATGGCTTCCACATCAGAAAATAAATCTCCTCAATCTCCTGATGTACGAATCTAAAAAATCACAGAATTTGTGCAAAAGTAACGAAAGAAAAAATCCTCAAAATCAATTTAGAGGATTATGAAATTAATGATCCTTGAAAATTCATGAGAGATTTTGGCACAATTATCTACGCTTAAGATAGTCTTGATCAAGAATCATATGAGGTAATTCTCACTTCATTACAATGTGTTGAAATTCAACATAATTATAATGAACCAAATAATTTTATTGCATGTAGCAAGACAATAATAGATCACATATTGCATTAGCGGGATTGGGGTTTATCTCCTTTCCAAGCTAAACAAGCTGAATTTATTCATTATGTAAGTAATCAGAAAAAATTATTTCTTTTTAATTATTGGACATATGTCCAAGCTATGAATCGAGCTTTTTTGCTCATTAATCCAAGACATAAACATTCTTGGCTTTTTGTGTTAATATCTGAAATTTTGAATAAAGAAATACCAAATTATTTTTTAGAATTATGAGAAAAATTTGGAACCACCAATGAAATCTTTCCAGAACCAATCAATAATCTTTATCTAACATGAGTTAACTCTTCTCCTCGGATCGACAAAATAAAAAATGAAATATTAGCCGATGGAATGTGTGAATTATTATTCTTCTATCAAGCACAAATTTCATGGATCTTTGCTTGGAATCTGTCATCAACAAGATAGAGTCAATGTCAAAGACTTATGGCGTACCTTCTTTTATCAAATGATGGTCACAAATCGTTGTTGGTGGTAAAATAATTCAAATTAATAAAGTCATTAATTCTAATGTTAAAAATAATCGAGAACAGAGGTCCCAAGAATTTTCACTTAAGGAAATTCATGATCAAATCAAAAGGAAATATCCTTGAGAATCTCCGGATCAAATCAAACAAAAAATACAAGAACTTTATAAGAAACAGATGAAAGAATTATTTTCAGAAGACGACGTGTCAGTCTCTAATCAAGGGTCAGATTACGAAAAATATTTGGAGCGAATGATGACCCGTCTCGACTCAAATTAATGACAAAATATTATAGTAAATCTCCACAGATGTCACTTCAGAAGAAATTATGGGTAATAATGACGGTAGATGAAATAGTACCGATTGGTGGAATAGTGACTGCAATAATTCTGGTTGGTGTAATAGTATTTTGAAATAATTTTCCGTTTTATGTCACATCCAACGGATGTGTTATCTTTTTTTAACTATATTTTATTAAGTTTGGAGTTCGCCCTCTATTATAAATAAGGGCCTTATTTTCTTTGTTGGGGAGCAATTTTCCTTCGAGTTTTTCATTGTAATATAGAAGCGTCTGTCTGGTGTTTTCTTCAAGTCTTGTGCTTTGTAAGTTTCTATTATTTTTAATATATATTTCTGTTTTTATTATATCATGGTATTCATTGGTATTACAGCACAAGACTTGAAATCTGTAAAGATGATTAAAAATCTTGAATTCAAAATACCATATATATATAGTTGATGAGTAGTATTTCGAGCCAAAATGAGTCGAACAAGAATGAACAAATCTTTTTTCATGTTCGACTCTTTAACGTAGCAAACGAGTCGAACACGAGCTGCGAACAACAACCGTTTTGACAGCTCTACTTGTCATCCCTTAATTTTTAATTTCACCACTCTTCTCCTTAAGTTTCGGCTCCGCCAGTGCAGATAATGACAGAGAGTCTAGAAGATGTATTCTGGAAATGTTTTTTTTCAATTCAATTGGTGGTTGTCATGGATATAACAGAACAGTTTAAAGCCTGTATCCCTTTAAATTTTTTTAAAATTATTATAAATGCTGTCATTAAATTTAAAATATTGTTTATATTAAAAACTTATAAAGTAATTAAATTCTGTACTTGTTTGTATTGATTGATCTCCAGGCCCTTGGCACGGCTGAAATGGTTGCTGATATGATCCTCGATAACCCGAGCAGAGTGGACTGCAAGCCCTTCTCAGTACAAGGCAGGTTCAGCTATTGATCATAGCGGATCATGACAAGTAGAATTAATTTGTGCCAATGACATCAAATGATTTATCTTTCTTGGAAAATTTTGACAGTAGGAAGTTGATGAAAGAAGGTTTTAGATTTTTTATTTTCAATTTCATTATTGAATCTCTATTGTTTGCTGTAGAGAAATAAGAAGATTGTATTTATTGGTTGTCTGAGTTTCAATTGACATACATGGCACATAATTCTTATGAATTTACATATTTAACACCTAAACTTTGAATCTTTTACATTTCTATCACTCCAATCCTTCATATTACATGAAATATACCACTATCATTGACTTTTTAAAAATGAAAACTTTTTCATGCATAGGTAAAGTGGTATTAGTGTAAGTATCAATGTCTTAGAAATGTAAATACATGGGACTTGTATGGCTTGTATGTAAAATATTTCTAATTATTTTATATTTTTTTATAGAAAGAAAAAACATATCTACTATCTTAAATAGTTATATTATCTTTTAGAGTGTAATATAAGTCATTTTATGCTGTTATTTTTTTCTATTTATTTTACTCTATTTTGATTGAAATATTATTCATTTTAAGTGTACAATAATTTAAGTGCTGGGGATGGCTCAAGCCTAGAGAATTCTGGAACGGGCTACATATTACTAGCCACTTGGTGTTTGGAGTGATGTAATAACTAATTATTAGATAGTTATAGATTAGTTTTAGATATAACTGGTGTCATGGAGTGATGTAATAACTAATTGTTTCTTAATTGTTAGCTATAAATTTTTTTATGATAAAAATAAATCATCTTAATTTTGCACAATTTTCACATAGAATGAAAGGAGAAGATGCCAAATAATGCTTTATGTTGGCAGTAGAAATTATAAAAGTTTGTTGCATGCACGGTTGAGGGAAAATAAAATTATGAAACTTGATTTTTCTTTGTGGATGTAGTTGAGATTGTTGAAGTGGTGAAGAGGGTGATGGGAGTAGACGGTCGGTGGTGGATAGATAATAATGACTGGATTATGATCAACGATCATGATGGCTAAACAAAGACAATCGGAAAATAATGATCGAGCAATAATAGTCATCCAACGATGAATGGGAGAAGTTGGTTGAGCAAAGACGATCCTAATAATGGTAGATACACATCAACGATTTTGGAAGGGAGTGTTGATGTCAAATATCGGATTGGCTTCAAAGTTCATTAAAAGTTTTTAAGCTCTTTTCTATTAGTCTCGGCCTCCTCTTTATGAAAAAATGGAGTTATTTATATTTTTATAATTGAGTAATCTTTTGGTTATTTTAGTTAAAATTCTCACATTATATCAAATAGTTAACTTGATTAAAGATCTTTGTTTTAGCATTAAAGGTCTTAATGACCTTATAGTTAAGTGAAATTAGGGTTGTTGGATTTCTCTTATCAAAACATTCATTTTGACTATTACATATAAGATTTGAAGCTTATTCAGACTTACAATTATTATCATGAAATTCTTAATTATGCTTCATGCATTTTGATTTCAATTTATTTTCATTCCAATCAAATCAACTTTTGTGTTGTTAGATTGACTTCATTAAGACATCTAGTTTGACTATAGGTTTGCTAGAATTAGAGTTTAGAAGATCCCAACTTTAATTCTAAAAGTTTCTTTTTCAATCATTGAATCAACTATGTTTAATTTTGTAGATTTTTTTAAGATGTATTATTTTCCCTTTATTTTCAAAATTTTATTTTTTGAGCCCCAAAAATAAAAAAAGGTCAATGAGCTAAGTGGACTTACTGTATGCTGCACAATACTAACTCATTTAATTATTATTATTGATAGGATATTACATCAAATTATGATAAATCTTCATAATGAAAATTGATTGTAACTTAACTATTTAAATTTAATAATCCAATTTCTCAAATATTATAACTTTGTTTATAGAGATTCTATCCAAATT
Organism: Phalaenopsis hybrid cultivar; assembly: GCA_002079205.1. NCBI lineage: Eukaryota > Viridiplantae > Streptophyta > Magnoliopsida > Asparagales > Orchidaceae > Phalaenopsis > Phalaenopsis hybrid cultivar. The sequence continues at coordinate 164,576 of JXCR01144024.1, read as the reverse complement.
AATACTGTGAAAACCTGATCGAACCATCCAGTTCAGCTGGTTGAACTGTGAACCAGCTCCTTTGTCAATTTGGTTGGCTAATTGAGCCACCCAAACAAAAAACAAGGATCGAACCAGTTTGTGTTGAGGTCAAACCGGATAAACTGCCGAACAAATCGTGGTTCCTAGTTCTTAAAGTTGGCACTTTTTTTACGTGTTACCTGAATCAGAACTCAAGGACATGCATATCAAAGTTGAATCCTTATGTCGGGACTAATTAAATCTAGTGTTAACAGTAAAAAAGAAGAGAAACTGGATTTAGGATTATCATTTAATCATTTTGGCTCTTTGAAAGAATGTAGGTCAAAGTTTTGCGTACAATGGTTTATGACACCGTTGGTGATAAATGTAAATAACTTATTTAAGATCTAGGATCTACACTTGTCCAAAGAATATATCATATATTTCTATGATCTACAATAAACAAATTAATACATTTGGTTTATGTTATATTTAATGTTTTCATTATCTAATTTTTAGTTTGTGATTCTATCTAAATGTGCCCTAAGACAACAGAAGACATTTTTCTTATAAAGTTATTTGTTTGGGTACACTCTCTTTAGATTCAAATAATAGCTATTATAATCTAATGAATGAAATAAAGATGAACATTATACATAATTTGTCTCATGTGTTTTGGCGCTAATTTGAAAATTTATGTTAGTTTGAGTTTGATCGTCAAAGTAACAAAGTTCCATTATATATAACTTTGAAAGGTTTTCGACTCAATTAACTTCTAGTTTGCACTTATATACNNNNATATATATATATATTGTATTTATATCCTAAGAGATTTTCATCTTATTGCTTAGTGGAGGCATTGTATATGTGGATTGCTGACAAGGATTGGTCCGATATAATAGTTTGGTTTTATTCCTAAATTCAACATATGCCTTTTTTGATATGAGGATAAATATTTGTGGATTGTTAAAACAAAAAAGTGGTGATGTTGGAAACTATTTAAATGAAATATTGCAATGCATGATCTCCCCATGTTCGTGATTCCATCTAATCATATGTGTAATGATGTGCCCTAAGAGAACAAGAGATGTTCTTCTTACGAAGTTACTTGTTTGGGTAAAATCTCTTTTAATTCAAGCAAAAGCTTTTACAATCTAAAGAATGAAACAAGATGAACATCATATGTGATTCGTTTCAAGTGTTTTGACGCTAATTTGACTATTTATGTTGGTTTGAGTTTGGTAGTCAAAGTAACAAAGTGGCATTTATATACAAGTTTGAAAGGCTTTCTGCTCAATTAACTTCTAGTTTGTGGTTATATGATTTATATCATTGAATTATATATTTATATGTATTATAGTTCTATCCCAAGAGATTTTCATGTTATTGCTTAGTGGAGGCATTACATACGTGTATTTCTGACAATGATTGGTCATATATAATAGTTTGGTTTTGATTCCTAAAAGCAACATATGCCTTTTTTATATGAGGATAAACATACGTGGATAAAACAAAAAAAAAAGTGGTGATGGTGGGAATTATTTAAATAAACTTTTGCAAGCAAAACAAAATCAAAATGAGCCAGCAAAAGTCATTAATTCTTACCTTGGTTTCTATTATGATGAACTTTGATTTTTACATCTATATTAATCAAATTTGTCATTTAAGAAATGAATTATGACAAACTTCTTAAGCTTACATATTTAACTTCTTGAATGCTATGGTTGATTATACCTCCAAATTGGACTTGTCAAAACTAATAATTCAATTTGTGTTTGTCAAGTGATTATCAAAATTCTTAATGAAATAACCAGAATCACAATTTACAGAGTATTCTAATTGAAAACCACATGATTCGTGCATAAAAACTTCCTCAAACATTGAGCACAACTTCCTTGAGTAAATTGTACCTGCTTGGTTCAATATTGAGCTGCTTTTGGCGACGGGAATAATTACAGATTGATCACACTTGAAATCCTCGTCCTTCTTGTTCCGCTTCCATGTTCTCATGACATTTTCAAGGCCTAAAAAATAATCGGTATTAGAACTCATTGGCTTCGAGACACCATGAAAAATGTTATTGTTGGAATCACTCCCTTAGATCGATAACATTCTCATTACAAAAATCTCTTTATTAAAAGTTGTAAACTATGTCTAGTGTTATACATATCACCTAACCACACATTATAGTATAGATTTCCTTTCTTAATCATCACCTCCCAGATATTTTAAAACTCCTCTTCAAAGTTGCATTTGCTCATATGTTTATGGAAAAGATCGGTTATTGTCTTATTCCCCACCTCACAGTGAACCTTTGACAAAAATTTCTTGTATATATGTTACTGTCATAATCTATGTCGTGTATTTGACAAAATATCTTCTATTGATCTAGTCATTGCTTAATCCTGATCAGCTTAGATTTTTATTAGATGCTTGATCCCGAAATTATAGATGAGTAAAATTAAAAAAGTTGACTCCGCTTTGCAGCGACGCCAAAAACTTGATTTGTTATTTATGAATAAGAAATTGAAGCAATTTATGTTGAGATTCTACATAAGTATGCGTATCGTTATCAAGTAATACAAGACTTTCTGTTTTAGCCCCAAATATCGATCCCACGAGAAAGGTGTAAATTCGTAATGGAAATTTAAATCACTAAATTCACAACATTAAAGAAAATCTACTACACTAATTTCAAATGTTTAGGGTGCTATCAGAACTAAATTACCAACTACTAGCGAAATTGTAAAGCAAAGTTAAGCAATAACTACCAAACTATATTTTTGTGACGAAGTTATCCAATATGAGAAAGCATATTTCCCGCTACAATGAGTTTTTGGTTAAATGAGAGAGATAAATGGTTTTACTATGTCTTGTGCCAAATAGGAGCAATTTTAATTCTCTACCCTCAGTCAACTGTTATAGAGTATAGTTAGTTAATCTTAGGTTTAGTCTCTAAATCCGTGGTTAGGCTGGGAGGATACTGGCTCTCACTCCAGAGCTCCCACTTCCCTTCCTCTGAAGACTAACTCTCGCTTTAGTTCTTAAACAATAAGACCAAATTAGGGATTTTAGTCTGTCACTCTATAATATCCAATTCTTTGCCCATCACTCAATTCCATAACTCCTTCATGGAATCGAATGTGATTCTCACTTTGTTGTGAAACTCATACTCCAAAGCAAACTAAGAATAGAGTGAAAAAATCATCACAATTTATTTTATATTTTAAAATTGACACATCCAAATTATCTCTTCATTTCACCATATTTCAGAGTAGAGAGAAAGAAAAAAACAAACTACTCAGACCTCATGAGAAAGATACGACAAAATACGAATTTTATAAATAAAAGAAAGTTTATACAACATTAATAAATAAACACCACTTATCTTTAACTCTTCCGCAAAACAAATCCCCTGTAGCTGCTCTTAGACTCTTCCTCTCTTTACAAAACTCTTAATTCTCTCCTCAAAGACGTAGGGAAGAAGAAATCTCTCACTTCTCTCCCTCTCCAACAACTTTAGGAGAAATCACACTTAGACTCACCACACTACTCAATACACACAATGGAACACTAAAGAAAGCTCAATGACACATTAGCGGACTCCTTTTTCTGATCAATTTCCGCTCTAAGTAGTGCATAATGTCGGTTTTCCAAGAGATGTATCAAATAACTCTTCAAAAAGTGTTCAAATTTGTCGAATCTTCTAGAATTTTGTCTTGCACCGCTTCAGTGCCCGTGGCCCGAAATTAATTTAGTGTCTGTCAAATGGCATTATCGGTGCCCAGTTTCCTTCATGCTGGCGCCGACACCAGCATTGAGTATTTCTCTCCAAAATGTCATTTTGACTTCAAATTCCATCATTTTTGCTTTAAGTGCTAAAAATCATCAACCTGCAATAAAATATAAAAAATATTTTCCTTTAAAGCACAATATCACCAAAAATAAATATAAAATTTAGGTCTAAAAATGTATATATTTTTGGCGCATCAATGCTTGTCATCCATGAAACAGATATAAGATTTAAATAGTCATTTAAATGAATCAATTGTCTCTGATAAGAATTCTACTCCAAAGAGAACATTTTGCTAATTATGGTTAACACCAACAAAAGGAGTAAAACATAAATTATATTTATTTATTATATGACTGGTATAAAAAATAATGACATCACAAAAATAGTCATAATCAAGTCCGGATATGTCGTCACTCCAAAAAAAGCTCATCGGCCTACCACTCTCATCAATTTCGAAGTCCCACGCAAAGATATTATCCTCAGTCTGTCTCTTTGTGAACAACTATAATAGAGATTTGGCATCACCAATTTCATTTCTAAATCATTTCTCTCTTTGAATGAAACTAAAGGCATCTTGCTTCGTACATTCAAAATTCTCTACTCCCCCAACTTCTGTAGCAATAAAGTTAAATGTATTTGTAGCTCTTATATCTGATTGTGTCATCAATTTGAGCACATCTCTATTGATTTCGCTTATCTTTCTAGTAAAACACAAAAGATGTTTATCACCAAGGTTCGCTATGGAATGATTATGAGTTTCTATAAATTTTTAACTGTCCAATTACCTTGACCATCAACTGGTATCGAATCATTGTTGGACAACCAATCCTTGCATCTACTTTTTTGTATTTAACAGTCTCAGTAATATTTAACTTTCTTGAAACCTACTTCACAACAGACAGTCATTTGTCTTAATATTTCTCGAGTTAGGCGAAAAACTAGTGTGCTCCTTGCGAACAGTAAATTCGATATGATGAGCATAAGCACAATATACTTCGTATGTTTCTTTTTCGTTGTGAACAACGGTGTGAAGTAATCTGTTTGTAGTTGGCTTGGTACTGCAAAATACAGAATGTTAATCTTAAAGTTTTCATAACAAGGCTTTGCTAACTTTCAAAAAAATCACTCAAATAACACCACAATAATACATTGATAACATCTACATGAAACCCCAAAAACACCTCATAAACAAGTCGAAAATCACTAAACCCTAATAATAACAACACCCTAATAACACAATAACAACCAAATATAACATATCAAAAATAGCTGAAAAAAATCCTTGAAAATAANATATATATATATATATATGAAAACTCATCTCCATTTCCTTCTCACGTGCTTTTCTATTTGCAAAAAAATTCTTCTTCATTTTATACATAAAATCACTATTTTTATAGTCCATCTTCGAGAGGACACATGCCGGCTGCAAGAGAAAATAACATCAAAGAAGTGGTGTGTGGACACTAAATCCTCCCAGCTGAAAAGCAGGTGCCCCTATCGAAAATGATTTGCATAACTGTGGCGCAAAAGTTTTACCTTTTCAAAGCTTCGAAAAGGTCTAGGTCGGCCCAATATAGACACATGGTGGCATATAATTGAAATCCGCACGCAGAACTGCATCTGCACTCCATACGGAAAAACTTTTCAATTTGCTAAGGGCTTAAATCATTAAAATAAGTTATAGAATACAGTTGATAGGACACAATCCTTTATTAGTTAATGTTTATTAAAAATTATCTCCCGAGTAAAACTTGACCCAAAGTCCATTAAATTCCTTTGGATGACATCGTTCATCATCTACTTCAAGTTGAATTAACTACCTTTTTTTATTATGCTTGCTAAATAGACTAGTAAGATAACCCATTTGAGAGCAACCTCATAATTTTAGATTGAAAACTAGCAAGTTAACCCAAAAGAATTTATATGAAAGAGATTCATGCATATCCACAGCCTAAAAATAAATATATACTAGCCGAAAGAAAACACAAATATTTTTTTCCAATCTGCCTCTATACATATAAACAAATAAATATATCTGGAGCATTTTTTAACTTTTCTCTTAATTTCTTTACTTGTTTATAATTCATCTTCTCATACATTTTACCATTGAAAAGAAAATCATATTAAATCTCAAATTAAAAGAATGTTTTAAGTTTTGAGCCCAGTAACATTAACAAAATTGACAAAAAAATATTTCAAATGTAACATTAATATAAAAGTTTTATATATATATATATATATATATAGATAGATAGATAGATAGATAGTTCAGCTTGATAAACAATGACCCAATGCCCAAACAAACACTTTCAATTCACTAATAAAATTGAGCTTATTCATACGCAGCTCAGTACATACATTTAGATTCAAATCATTTACAACCGTTGGAGAAATCTCATTATTAACAAAGGTAAACAGGCCTAAGCAGCATCAGATACCAGCGATGAAACCCGAATAGATGTGTAACAATTGATTCCGGCAGTAGCAAAAGAACCAGCCTGCATTCTCTACAGGCNTCAGCTTGATAAACAATGACCCAATGCCCAAACAAACACTTTCAATTCACTAATAAAATTGAGCTTATTCATGCGCAGCTCAGTACATACATTTAGATTCAAATCATTTACAGCCGTTGGAGAAATCTCATTATTAACAAAGGTAAACAGGCCTAAGCAGCATCAGATACCACCGATGAAACCCGAATAGCTGTGTAACAATTGATTCCGGCAGTAGCAAAAGAACCAGCCTGTGTTCAGGAATAGAGTTCCTCCGTAGAATTTTACTACATATAGCTACAACTCAGATCTTCTATTACACAACAGAAGCTGACAATTATGAAGAAGAAAAAATGGACCAGTTAAGTCACTAAATAATGAAGAGAGAATAAACTAATGATGATTATGATATTACAGCGTACTGTAATAAAATTTGTTAACACAGTATCCAAACTGTAATAAAATCCCTACTATTGGACGCAAGGAAAATTTTCTTGTTCATGTACAGTGGGAAAAGAAAAGGTACCTTATGATCTATGAAAAAAAATTCAAAAATTCTCTTCATCCTCAACAAACTGCAACAAATGCCGCAAAATTGATAGTCTTTGATTCACAGGACCTTGTATTTTCACTTCCAAAACACTTCTGATGAGCCTGCAGTACAACCTCTCCAGCTGTGGAACCCCATAATCTTCACTGCGCTCTATCAACTTGTCCTTGACTGCTCTAATCTGCTCCGCAATCTCGGTATTGTTCATCTCTGACTCTTGAAGAAACTCTCCCTGAGAGTTTCTGGCATCCATTCCTGATGCCTCTGTAAGTTCAGAATCAGGAGGGTTTTGAGATTCATTTGCTTCTGCTTCTTGGGCTGAATTGATAATGGTGGTTGTTTGATTTGATGGCTCTGTTTCCGATGCACATTTTGATTTATCTTCAGCGATTGACACTGAATTCACGCGAAATTGATAAATCAATAATAAAATAACCAAACATTCAGTGGAAGTATGTATAACAGGGCATGCAATTGGGAAACAGAATTGATTTCAAAGTGTACTTCATTTAATAGTTCCTTTATTTGCATTCTTTTATATTTATATCTAAACGTTTGGACAGTGCTTGATTAATATTTTGTTAAGTGCTATTGTTCATGATATTTTTAATAATTTGGACATCACATTTGATTAGCGTCTTTGTATTTAAATTTTAATAACACTCCAAATACTTTTTGAGTGTTTTTATTCTTTCAAGTCATGAATTCCAGCCAATGACCTTGCACACCACACTGGCAGCCCAACACCTGCAGCTGGCGAAGCCTGTGCTTGTCGCAGGCAAATCCTGAGCCTGTTGACTTCAAGAGGAAGGGAAATGCGAGTAATGAGAGGAAGAACGAGCCTTAAATGGAGGTCAAGAAGTGCATACAAGTTTTGAGGAAATGAAGGGATTATAGTAATTCATCATTAAAAAAAAGATGGTGAATTAACGAGGGCCGTGAAGAGAATGATGTTGAGGAGGGCACCTACAAGTTTTTTTTTTTTTTTTTTTTTTTCTTTTTACTCTTTTCCTAAATTCCAAAATAGAGAAAGTAATTGAGCAAAGAGTTAAAGATGAGGACAAACGAGGAGCATACAGATGGAAATTGGTGAAAGCATGCCAAAGTTTTTCTAGCCAATGGAGTAAAAAATGCATCAATCCATAGTTGTCCACAATATACAACATCACATCATTAGCAATGACGTTCAGATAGGGATTACTGGCGTAAAAAAATAAATAGAAGCAATTTTCTTGAGGTTTTGATGTGGTTGGTAGAGAAAGAGCGACAGAGAGAGGAGAGAGAGAAATCCAAATAGTGAGAAAAATAGGTTGGTGGTTGCCTAGTGAAAATTATGCAAAGATAAGCTGTACAACCTTATATCAGCAAAGATAGAAGCACAGGATAAAGAATCTAATACCATGTGGGAAAACTATAGGATATTATGTTTTCTTTATTGATTATGGTTGTACAAATTTGCATATACATACGTAAGAAAAAATAGAAATAAAAGAGAACATAATAAAAGAGAATGTCCTCAATAATGAAAATATATTACAATAATAAATAATGGGCATTTCTTTAAATATTTAGCAGATTTGATAATATAGATATGGCAACAACTTTAACATTATTTCCTCTCTTCAACAAGGAAAACTCAAAGAAGTATGGAAAGCTCAATGGTGAATTTTTTTCCTTTTTGTTAACATGCTGATAGGAAAAGAAATATGGTTGCAAATGGCTGTGCTCATAGGGCTATATATGATAGTTTTTTCGATAGACAAGTGGATAGTTCCTACATTTTTCTTTTGTTGATTTTGACCGACCCAATCTTTTTTCTGGCTCGCTGTAGCTCTTATTCACTTTTGGAATTGTTTTTATTTTCATTAATGCAATATGCACATGTCAAAGATAGCACCCTAAGCAATTTTAAAAAATGCAAAAGATTACACAAAGAGCGATTCATTTTCCACGGTATTTCTAGCACCTCTAACGTCTCTTTCAGTTTGGTTCTTAAATGTTATAAACACCCATTGTGGGCTCCAAAATTTTACTAATCGGCCTCTCATGAGAGTTTTTATATTAGTTCTAAGTGAAATTTAAAAAAAAAAATATTAGATTATAAATATGGCATACATATAAATTTTGTCCTCATTTTGTGAGTATTTTAAAATTTGGTTTGACGTTTACCATAGGTGCAAAAACCTATAATTGATTGCCCCTATTGATAACTAGAGAGAACTTTTAATTAAGATTGGTCTTAAAAGCACTAATTGTTTAACATATAGTAGCACCATTTTGATTTTAGATTAAAAAATTTATAATTAATAGCGTAAGAGTAAATGATGGGAAAAAAGATGACGAGCCTCATCAAAGCTTTATGGTTTCATCATCAAAGGTTGTCATGCGTCCTGGTCTACTGAGACCTTTGTTAGCAAAGATGGGTTGTATCTTTCAAGAAAAACTGATAAACCTAAAGTAAATATTTGATATAATTTTAAGTCGACATTAGAAAACATAGGACTTTATATCCTATCAAATATATCGTATGATTTACAATCAAGAGGATTGAGCCAATAAAAATCATACGAATTTCAATCATTATTTTAATATAATAGTGTCATTTTGAAACAAAACACCTAGAAACCGTAATTGCTACTTGTTGTAATGTCAATATATAAGTACAACCACACAGACATAGAACACAAGTCATGTCCTTACTAGTGTGAGATTTTTCGGAAGTAATTAAAGAAAGTGGATGAAATTAACTTTATAATATGAAATTAACTTTAGTGAACTTGATTAATTTTAAATTTATAACTCTCATAAACAAGTGCAGAGATTGGATGAATTTTACTCTTAGCTTTAGATAATATATTTTCTCTTAAATATTTTACTTTTTTTTAGTTTTCTTGATGTTTTTGTATATGCATATTTCTTTATTTGAGTTTAGGGCCCAAAGTAATTAGCATAAGATTTAAGAGCATTTTAATAATAGAATCCTCTCCAGCTGAAATTTTTTTATCAACACAATCGAATTATTTAAATAACTTAATTTTACTTGTTTAGACCTTGTTGACTCTTGTTTATTTGCTTGCAGAAGATCATGGTTTATTTTACTAGTTTAGACCTTGGTGCTTCTTGTTTATTTGCTTGCAGAAGATCAAGGCCGTGATTTTATACATAAAAATAAATTTATTTAAGAATCCATCATGTTATAGACTCTGTCAGCTCTACTTCAAAAGCATAGGATCAAGTCTCAGAATTCAAGATTTGTGATTACATCTGATTAAACATTAGAAGCCATTTTCAAACATAGCATTAGGGTGTCTCTTTTTCTTTATAAATGAATATTCAATCTTTTTGCTAGTGTTTTTTACCATAGTTCTTATGAGAAGGATTACATTGAGTAGCTGGAACCATCTCATCAACTGCAGTCCCGATGAGAAGGATCAGATAAGGAAATAGTACTCTATATTATTAATTCCAGTCTTTGTAAGGAGATCAAATGTGCTAAATGAGACTTAAAACTTTATCTTATAGACAAAAAAACTTCCTCAAGAATGCCCATAAACATCATGGCTTTTGATTTTTGAAAAAGAAATTGCAGAGTTCAAAATTCTTGCAAGTTTCTAAAGACAATAAAATTAAGTTTGAATTTATTTTTAGAAAGTACATGTTCAAGTTGAGCATTCAACGTGCTGGCCAAAGCACATGTAGGCATTCAATATTGATGTGCATGCATCTTGGTGGACCTACATAATATGCTCGCATTTTTTTAATGCATTTGAATTAAGCATTTGTATAATGCAGTAGCACACTTCTCAATGCTTTTGAAAAGTGCCTAGTAATTTGTGCAAATTATCAATAGGTTTAACTATTTGCACAATAGATTGTAATTATGACACATTTAGTGTTTCACATTAATTTTTTTTTTTTGAAATAACCTCATTCTATCCACTTGCGTGCAAATGTTGTAGATCTGCTGGTGTCAAAGCATTCTAAGTTCTTATTCAACATTTAAAACAATGAATTTTGTTTCTTGCAATTGATTCACATGAATGTTCAATTGTCGTAAGATTTTGATTCTTTGCAATTATTTTAATATGACTTGCTTGCTATTTTGAATGTTTGTTTCTCTATGCAATTTTAATTTAATTTTTTTTGTCATGCTTTTATATATGCTCGCACTAGTAGCAAGTTGGCAACAACCGCGTGCATGCAACCTCGCTTTTTTTTTTTTTTCTTCCTTCTCCTTTTTCTTCTTTCTTTTCTTCTTTTTTTTATTTTTGCTATTTTCAATTTTATTTTCTACCTCAAATCTAATCTCCCATAAACAACCAGTCTTCTTGCACGCCATCCCTCCCATTGAGGCCTTCAAGAGAGTTCTTGATGCAGCTTCTCCTCCTCCACTTATCTAATAAGAGCATATCACGATTCCCTCCTTCTCAACGTTGTTGGGACCATCGATTGCCTTCTTTAAGCTCCCGTTCACTTCTAGTTCTTTCACGAGCTGCTAGACCCGCCGANTAATATTAGTTTCATTAGTTTCATGGACTAACTTCTTTACCCGCATTCGCCCGTAAAGTGGGAACCCTTGCTTATTTAACACCACACCCGGGCGCCGGTGTAGCGGCCCTTGCACACTTATCACTGTATTCAGAGCGCGTCGCTTCCGGGAAAGCCCTAGCACTTACAACAATGATCAAAAGGATTCATGTCATGATTTTTTCGACAAGTTTTACGCTGGCTGTCGACTACCTAACGCAACCCTCCACTTTTCTCATCCGGGCTTGGGACCGGCAACGGCAGTGTTAAATGTTTGTTTCTCTATGCGATTTTAATTCAACGGCAGTCGTAAGACTTTGATTCTTTGCAATTATTTTAATATGACTTGCTTGCTATTTTGGATGTTTGTTTCTCTATGCGATTTTAATTCAATTATTTGTCATGCTTTTATATATGCTCGCACTAGTAGCAAGTTGGTAACAACCGCGTACACGCAACCTTGCTTTTTTCTTTTTCTTTGTTTTATTTTCTTCCTCCTCCTTTTTCTTCTTTCTTTTCTTCTTTTTTTTTATTTTTGCTAGTTTCAATTTTATTTTCTACCTCAAATCTAATCTCCCATGAACAACCAGTCTTCTTGCACGCCATCATTCCTATTGAGGCCTTAAAAGGAGTTCCTGATGCAGCTTCTCCTCCTCCACTTATCTAATAAGAGCATATCACGATTCCCTCCTTCTCAATGTTGTTGGGACCATCGATTGCCTTCTTTAAGCTCCCGTTCACTTCTAGTTCCTTCACGAGCTGCTAGACCCGCCGATTGCCTTCTCCAGTGAGCACAGATATAGACTGACTGACTTCTTCATTGCTAAGGTTTTCAGGAAATGGGTAGGGGTACCAAAGGAGAGTGAGAGAGTGAACACGCAAGTGAGGGAAAAAGTTCGAGCAAATAAATAGGGATTCATGAGCAAAGATGGGTCGTTTCAGGTTTATAGATATATATATATATATATATATATATGGCCCTCTAATCCTCACATCCCGCTCAAGACGTGAGCACGGCATAGGGATGGGAGTTGTCCTAAACACCCTTGTTTTATATTTTTAAATATAAATTAGTCAACAACCGCANATATATGGCCCTCTAATCCTCACATCCCGCTCAAGACGTGAGCACGGCATAGGGATGGGAGTTGTCCTAAACCCCCTTGTTTTCTATTTTTAAATATAAATTAGTCAACAACCGCCACAAAAACTCTCATGCATTAAGCTTAGTTTTCTAGGCAATTCATCTTTCCAATTCAAAATGATGTGACATCCGACCGTCTTCTATGGTAGCAATATGTATACCATTGAAACTTTCAAACTAATAATTTTTTACACTTTAAGACAATAATAATTTGTGGAACTACGTAACATGCATGACTTGCAACAATATGAGAATCACATAATAGGGATAGCTTAAATAAAGTTTTAAAATTGAAACAAAATGATATTGAACACATAAAATTCAATACACATTGGCATAAATGGGGAAAATTCTGAGTCATGGTTGATTTTTTAGCTATTGAATTCTGTGTAAGGATTAGATAGTAGGATTTTTAAATTGTCATAAACTAAAATCAACTTCTAAATTTTACCATGAAAATGATAAATAGTTTCCTCATTCTTCTTCAACAATAATTATAATAGCTATTCACGAGCCATGCCTCGACACAAGTTTTTCTTCTTTATCGTTTAGCATGCATAATGCATTCAACCCACAACATCTTCCTAGTACGCCACTGGGGAAAGGGCAATCAAACAACCAGAGAACTCTTAAGACATTAGAGCTAACTACCTGTTATCTGGATCGATTTCCACATCAGTTTTGGCAAACAAAGCAACGCAGGGAATCAAGACTCGCAACAATTAAAGAATTTTACAACCCTAACCCTTGGTATTTCTAACTTTCGAATAAAGTGTCAAAATAGTCTCCAAATTATTTACATGAGGTCATTTTAGTCCCGGAGTCTATATATTTGTCAAATTAGTCCTTATAATCTTATAATATGGGCCAAAATGAACCACAACGAGGACTATTTTAGCCCTCGCTAAAAGAATATGGGGATTAAATTGACACTTTTATAGACTCTAAGATTAAAATGGCTCCCTACAAAGACTTAAGGGACAGTTTTGACACTATTTTCTCTAGCTTATATAGTAGTCTACCAAGATTTTACAAGAGAATAAACATTACATATCACAATGCATCATAACTTCAGGCATTTAAATGAGTCCACAAGCATAAACGAGAAAAAGTAGATAATTTTCCTCGCAGAAAAGTCATAAAATAAATACAATATAAAATACCTGGCAGCTCGTTTTCAACATTTTTTCTTGGCTTTTTTAATGCCTCATAACTTTGTGACAAGTTGACTTCTGGCTGGGCATGGCGAAGGCGTGCGCTTGATCTAGTAACAGTAGTAATTTGAACAACAGGTGCTGATGGAATACCTAGCCCACCAACATCATCGGGCATATGAACTGGACCCCCTTGAGCAGCAATTTTGTCACAGCATGAGATCAAAGATGGGTCCATTTGTGACAACATACCTTGCACCTGATAAACAATATTGGCCTCTTTATTAAAATGAGAAATGGCACACTCCAAACATTGATTCAATAAGTAAATAAAATAAATAAATTTGGATCATACCACATCACGGAGCTCATAAGCCTTGCTAACAATCCTAGCACCATTATAGTCATCTCCATTAAAAACCTACATAAGAACCAACAAAAAGAGTTAGAAGCTGAGCAAAATAAGCAACCCTCCACATTTGTTGGTTACATACAGATTCAAAAACTTCAGGTGCTTATTCTCGGGTACAAATGGGTAACAGATTATAATACAAGAGAGTAAAAAAAGAAGGAAAAGAACCATTCCGCTAGTTGCAATGTTCTCGTACCCAGAAACATACCTTAGCATTCATGACAATGAGGTCAATGTCTTGCACAAATAACGAAAGATTAGGATACTGTCCAGAGTCTACTTTCTGCAAAATAGTAGCCATGTCTATGGGATTTTGGATGATGGAACGATAGTTGGGAGCATCCTCATCAGAGACTGGGTAGTGAAACATGCTGAAACGCTTATCGTACAAAATCCTGAAAGAAGAGATATTGTTAAAATAATTTCATAAAAGTCTTTAGTGCTGCATAATATAACAAGAATTTTTTTAACCTTGAGGATACCTTCCAACTTTAGCGGTAAGCTATGTTAATTCATCTAAAATGTGAAATGGGACATTAGGCTACCAGTGGATCCGAAAATTATTTTACTCATGGCTGTCTTTTTATAATAACAGGCAATTAATTTACACTAAACTCAACTGCTATTTTCCCCATCTTAGCACAAAGACTCTACCGACCAACAAGCAGTTCACAGATTATAAGTAGCTGATCCATGAAGATAATCAGTCCAATTTGCTTTGGCAAGGTTTTTCACCTTAAAATTCAGTTCGTACATTTTTCAAGGTTCACCCTGGATCAGATCCCAAGATATTTCCTTTCTATGCTTAATTGCTATCATCAAGAAAATCCACAACTTGCCATCTTATTGAATAAGAAACGTCTTTGTAAAGAAGAAAAATATCAACTTCAAAGATATATGTCAGAAACAAAGTCGTCAATTAATTACACTTAATTAGAACAAAGCGCTCCCAAAAAAAAAAGCCAGAACAAGCCAAATGCATTCCAAATACACAACTCTTCAAACTAAGGAAGATAAAATGATGCCAATTGGAAATGTCTTGAAGATGCCTCATGAAATTCTTGAAAAAGTTTTCAACAATAAATGGGGGCTCTCGAAAATCATCAGGCTACCAAAAAGTTGGAAGAACTAAAGCATTACAATTTATTAGTTATGTAATTTGTTGGTTTGTTTCTGTGAACAGGACTGAACAGCATACCGGTTACAAACATCTCGGAGGCACATACGTAATCGGCGAAGGGCGTGTTGCTCAGCTTCTGCCTTGGCCTTTAATTCTGACGTCTTTGGACCACTTGGTTCCTTTGGTGCCTTCTGAAGCTCAGGAACGGAGTCTGGTTCTTTACATTTTCTAGCTGCTACTTTCGGTACGGTGAAAATGGTTTCAACAACTTGATCTACAAACTTGGACCTGTCTTCTAAGGTAGGTCGGTCCACTGTATACCTATTAAATAAAAAAGTAGCATCAATTGAAAATTGAAGTTGAGAAAAATTAGAATACAAACAAGACAGCAGAACTTACATAGGCGCGCATACACAGAAAATCTACTAGCAAATTTAATAATTTAACTACAGTGGTTATGACAATGACAAATCATGTAAAGATGGAAATCAAATACTGCACGAAGATAAAATTTAACAATAAAAATCCCTTCCACGACTAATTATTTCCTAATAAATAACCGCTTAGTTGTAAAAATATAACTTTTAATATTCAAACTCCAAGGATTATCTTCGACCTTGAAATAAAAATAGATAATTTGCCAGGAATGCTACCTCAAAAGATCCTCAAGGATGCCATAAGGGAAGACAAAGGCATAAGAACCTACTTTAAGTTGGCTTTCCTCCCTTAATTATTTAGAAAATTGACATTCAAAATCTCCTAATGAAATCAGTGGAAAAAATATAAGAGGACTTAATTTTATTGAAGTAAAGAGGGGTATAAATACCCATTCCAGGACTCAGTGGTAAGAAAAGCAATAAAAAACAGAATACATTAGACAAAAAAATTAATAATAACAAATATAAGAGGCAAACAATCCCTCTAAATAAGGAGAAAACTAAATAGAGAATCCTAAGATCCCTCGTACAATTTATAACCCTCTAAATATAGAGTTATAACAAATATGGAATATAATCTTAATTATTTTCGAGATCTTTCAACACTCCCCATCAAGTTGACATGAAGATATCTTTTAGAGTCAGCTTACACACTAAACCGTAGAACTGGTTTTTGTGAAGATCCTTTGTTAGAATATCCGCTCCTTGGTCGTTGGAAGGAACATACACCATGTAGATATCTCCTCTATCAATTTTTTCTTTAATGAAGTGTTTGTCTATCTCTACGTGCTTTGTTCTATCATGAAGGACAAGATTTTGGGCGATAACGATGGGAGACTTATTATCACAGTACACCTTTATTGGTGGTGGACTATGAATTTTTAACTCCTTGAGAATTCTTCTAATCTATAGAACTTCACATATCCCATGAGCTATAGATCTGAATTCAGCTTCAGCGCTGCTTCTTGCTACGACACTTTGTTTCTTGCTCCTCCAGCTTACTAAGTTTCCTCCTAAAAAAGTGCAGTACCCTCAGGTTGAGCTTCTATCTGTAACACTCCCAGCTCAATCTGCATCTGCAAATGATTCTACCTGTAAATGGTCATTTTTCTTGAACAATAGTCCTCTTCCGGCGTTCCTTTCAGATACCTAAGAATCCGATAGACAGCCTCCAAGTGATAAGTATTTGGAAAATGCATAAACTGACTTATCATGCCAACAACAAATGCTATATCAAGATGAGTGTGTGACAAGTAGATTAGTCTTCCCACCAGTCTCTGATATTGTTCTTTATTAACACTATTTATTTTATTTGTCTCTTGTAACATTTTATTTGGTTCAATCGGGATTTCAGCTATTTTGCACTCAAGCATTTCGGTTTCACTGAGTAAGTCGAGTAAATACTTTCGTTGAGTAAATCAAGATCTGACTAATCTGGCACAAGGAGATTGTTTGAGCCCATATAAGAATTTCTTCAATCTGCACACTTTGTCTTCTCCAAACTTCTTCTCAAATCCTAGTGAAAGATTCATGAATACCTCCTCCTCTAATTCAGCGTTTAGAAATGTGTTTTTAACGTCAAGCTGATGCAAGGGTCAATTACGGTTTGCTGCTATGGACAGTAGAACATGAATATAATTGATCTTGGCTACCGGAGCGAATGTCACTTGATAGTCAATTTCGTGAGTTTGAGTGAATCCTTTTGGTACTAATCTCGTTTTATATCTTTCGACACTCTCATCAGCTTTGACTTTAGTAGTGAATACTCATTTACACCCAACAGTAGAATTGTCTCTTGGTAGAGTGGCAATTTCCCAGGTTTCATTTTTCAAAAGAGCATCTATCTCTTCCTTTACTGCTATTCTCCAATTTGGATTACTAAGAGCTATATTTTTCTGGGTTCAGACATATTAGAAATTTTGACAAAAAAATTTGATGTTTGTGTAAGATTTTTTTGTAGGATAGGTATTTCGAAATGGAATATTTGGTAGTATAAGAACGTGTTTCTTTTCTAAATGCTATAGGAAGATCCAGATTCATAACCTCTGAATCTTGAACTTTTGTTGGTGAAAAAGTAAGATCAGGATTCGATGTTACCTGTGTTTCTTGAGGACCATCATTTGGTTCTTCAGATTGGGAGAGAGCTAAAGATTTAATTTGAACATTTTTCCTTTTATGGAGCCTCTTCCTGGAATAAATTAGAGGTTCTATAGTTTTATTATGTGGTATTTCTCCCCCTGTATTAGACAAGATAATTTCAGGTGTCTCTTGACTAGGATTCTCCTGTTTTTTTTACTTTCAACAACTATTTCTGGCTCTTTGTTTTCACGGACTTCAGGTGTACTTAGTGTTAGAACAATTCTTGATAATGGATTAGAAACTTGCAAAAAATCATCTTCTCCATCTGTATTATACTTCCCCTGAAGTGGGTTTTTGTGAAAGTAAGGAATTTTTTCCATGAAGATCACATCCATACTAATATAAGTTTTTTTGGTGACATGATTAAAGCATTTGTAACCCTTTTTGTTTGAAGCACTTCCAAGAAAAATGCATGTTTCAGATTTTTAAAGGAATATTTAAAGACATTCGTAGAATTGAAAATTGTTTTTCAGTTTGTTAAGAAGAGTTGTAAATTGTAAAACTCGAGTTGGCATTCGGTTTATTAAATATAATATTGTTAAAACAGCGTCTCCCAATAAATATTTAGGAATATTCATTGAAAACATAATAGCCCGAGCAACATCATGTAAATGTCCATTTTTTCCTTCAGCAATTTCATTTTGTTGTGGGGTGTCACGACAAGCAAATTGATGAATTATATCTTTATTTATTAAGAACTCCCCTAAACATTCATTAAAATACTTAGTTCTATTGTCAGATCTAAGGATGCATATTCTAGTTTCAAATTTAGTTTCAATCATGTTGTAAAAATCTTTAAAAAGTTTTTCAACTTTTTATTTTTTGCTTATAAGATAAACCCAACATATTCTGGTGTGATCGTCAATAAACATCACAAATCCCTTTTTTCCAGATAATTTTTTGACTTTTGAAGGTTCCGAAACATCACTATGGATCATGAAAAAAAGTTTTTAAGGATAGTATGATTTTGGAGCAAAATTTATGCGATGACTTTTTGCCAAATAACATATTTCACATTGAAGTAAAACACAATTAACACCCTTAAACAAATTAGGAAATAAGTGTCTTAAATAAAAAAAATTTGGATGGCCTAGTCTAAGATGCAATTCCATTATTTTTTCTAATGCAGGATTTGAACTCATACTGCTGTAAGCTTGAATCTTTTTTTTACTAGGAATAGTCTCCTCAAAGTAGTAAAGTCCTATATTTTTAGCTCTCCCAATCATCATCCTTGACTTCTGGTCCTGAAAAATACAAGATTCACAGAAAATTACACGACAGTTAGAATCCTTTGAAAGTTTGCTGACAGATTGAAGGTTATATTTGAGTTTTGGAACATGGAGTACAGATTTAAGACATATACTCTTGGACAAATTAATGTTTCCTTTTCCAGCAATGGAAGAGAAACTACCGTCAGCAATAAGAACATTTTCATGGCCAGAACATGGGATGTATGAATGAAATAAATTGTGTAAATTTGTCATATGATCAGAAGCTTCATAATCAATAATCCAAAGGTTTAGGTTTCTACCTATATGTACCATCGAACAATTTGGAGTACCAGTAGCCAAACTGGGGTTTAGCATATTCAGGAGTTGATCGATTTGCTCTTTGCTAAATGAGTTGGTTTATTCGGCAGCAATATTTGCATTAGGTGACTTGCGCTTGTTTCTTGGCTTTCAATCTGCAGGTTTACCGTGGAGGTACCAGCAGGTTTCTTTAGTGTTTCGTGGCCTGTTGCAATCATCACACTACACCTGTGGTTTCTCCTCATTGTTCTGTGAATATGGAACAGTCTGTTTGCTGATATGAACTTCAGAATGGAATGCCGAGGTCTCAGGTATGCTGGTAGGAGTAGATTTCTTGTTAAGCATCACTCCTCTTTGAGTTTCTTCGTGACGGACTTCTGAGAAAGCCTCATCGATTGAAGGCATGGGATTTCTCCCAATAATTCTGTCATTTACCTAGTCAAACTACTCATTAAGTCCAGCAAAAAATTTAAAAATTCTATTTGCATCAACAATGGTCTTATACCTACTAGCATCATCAGGACACTTCCAATCTTGATCATTAAATAGGTCAAGTTCTTGTCATATGCTCTTCAAAGAATTAAAGTATTTTGTGACAGAATCATTACCTTGACAAATATCATCAAGTTTCTGGGAAAGTTCATAAACTTGAAATTGGTTACCCATATCTGTATACATTTGGACAACATTCTCCCAGAGTTCTTTGGTAGTAGAGTAACACATATAATTTGCGCCTATCTCTTCTTCCATAGAGTTTACTAACCATGTCATTATTATGGAATTTTCTGCATCGCAGGTTGCATGGGATGGATCTGTAGTGGTTGGCTCACGGACTTCCCCTGTTAGGTAGTCTATCTTCCCTCTTCCTCTAATGTACATCCTCATCGATTGTGACCAACGTAACAAAATTATCACCATTGAGACGGCTTGTGGTGATCTGGGCTGGAAGATTTTCGGTGGTTCTAGAGGGTGGTGCGGACGCAGATGACAGGGTGGAAGGCTGGATAGACATAGCGAAATCATTTGTAATTTCAGACATGTAGAAGGAAGAGATTGTACGGCTTTGCCGGAGGTGTAAGAAGTCCCAGCGGCTGCTCAGGAAGAAGCTTCGCCGATGGCAGCCACAGGTTACGCAGGAAGCGGCTGCACAGAAAATGGCTATGCAGGAGGAAGGCTGCGCAGGTAGACATTTCAGCGGTTGCGCGAATTTGTTCGGCCGTCTCCACTGTTCTGCAATTCGTGAATTTTTGGGCAATTGTGGCAAAACAGCAAGCTTTAGCAAGCAGCGGCAAAACAGAAAGCTCCGGCATGCGAATCAAAAAGCTTCGGCAGGCTAGGGTTTTTTGGAAATTTTTTTATTCCTGCTCTGATACCATAAAATCAGTGGAAAAAATATAAAATGGCTTGATTTTATTGATGTAAAGAGGGGTATAAATACCCATTACAGGACTCACTAATCAGGAAGCAATAAAAAACAAAATACAGTAGACAAGGAGAGGAATAATAACAAATATAAGAGTCAAATAATCTCTCTAAATAAGGAGAAAAATAAATAGAGAATCCATATATCCCTCATACAATTTATAACCCTCTAAATATAGAGTTATAACAAATATGAAATATAATCATAATTATAAGGAGGGGAATAATAACAAATATAAGAGTCAAATAATCTCTCTAAATAAGGAGAAAAATAAATAGAGAATCCATATATCCCTCATACAATTTATAACCCTCTAAATATAGAGTTATAACAAATATGGAATATAATCATAATTATTTTCANTATATATATATATATATATATATATATATATATATAATTCATAATTTTTATAAAAGGAAAAATTCCATTGACCTTAACTACTCCTAGAAAGACAAAAATTATTCCATACGGACAACATATGCAGATCTCCACAGTTCATCAAGACAAACATGCATTTCGGTTGGTCTCGTATGATGGACGGTAGAGATCAGACAGCGTATGCAGTCTGTATGAAATAATTTTTCCCTAGAAAGGCTGGTCCGTACCCTCGAAAAAAATTCTATTTATTTTACTAATATGCCATTCATTTTTCATTCAATTTGTGAATAACTATGATAAAAAAAAAACACCTAAAACATAAATTTTATCTATCCTAATTAACATCAATTATTTTAATTATTTTACACATTGACCTTCTAAAACATTACATGATATTTAAGAGATATATGTGGATAATTAAAAAAATTATATATTTTTTTAAAAGAAGAATAGTTTTATCCCAACCCATTTTATAGCTTAATGATAAAGGGATGATTTTGTAATTTATCTGATTTTTATTGGTTGTATTGAATATTTTGAGAATGTATCACAAAATGATATTAACAATACATTATCTTTTGGTTTAATTATTTGAAAAGGAGATGTATAAAGAGGCATCCTTTGGCATTATTTTTTAAAGTTGATGTGCTAAGGTTAGTTGCAACTAGAATTATTGCCATTTGCAAGGTTGAATATAACTAATGATGAGTAGTAAGCTAAGGAAAAAAATATTGGAATTTAGTGGTTGCTTTAGCCCTTTTTTTTTCCTTAAAGTGCTTAGGTATGCACCTCTTAATATAGTATGTACATATGATGACTAGTCTTCCTACTATTTCCTACTATCTTCTCTCCATCAAATAAATTTATAATTATTTCATAAGACTAATGAGTTTTTTTGTTTTTTTCATGCTTTCATGTCCTCTAATATCTTTATTATTGAAGGAGTGTCTTGCATTAGATTCTGGGGTTAGAGAAAATTTATTATTTTCTCCTCACGCATTATCTGTTGGACTTCAGAATTAGACTTTGTTAAATTTCACAAAATTTCATAATAATCAGGCTAATTATCCAGGAATCCGATATATGGATGAATAGGATTGTCTGACAAAACGTATATAAAATTAATCGATATATCGTCAAATGGAACCCATCTTGCTCTTACAAGGGCTTTATAATCTATGTGCTTCTTAGCATTGGCTAGGAACTCACGAACTATAGAAAAATAAACGAGATTGGGTTTCGTCACAAAATCTAATAATCGTTATCTACAATGGACTCAACCACACCATTAGGATTTTAAAATCCTCTCTCAGGCATTAACTTATGATTGAGAAAGGAACAACATACCTATGATGGGCTTCAACATTCACAAATCAATGGAGGTCAAATGATTCAAAACTCTTCTTCTTCCTCTTCGTATGTGAGCTACAAGCCTCTTCAAAGTATGGAAAAAGGAAATGAAGGAAGGAAATTCCTAGTTGTTAGAATTTTAAAATTCAAAGATTGTGTTGAGAAATTTAATTTTTGACCCAACCCCGATTTATAGATGATTTGGAACCTCGACACTGTGTGGAGGACTTATAGGAATTGGGGCTCTATTTTTCATGGCGGTACAACAATAGGGGTAGGGCTATGACAACAGGTCTTAACTTGGTCAATGATAATGAATGACAACCACCAATTCACACCATTAATCAACACCTAAATGACGTGTCAACATCAACAGACTTGATACAGTATCGCGGCGTGATAGGTTTCTCAACTTTCCATGCAATAATAATTTTTTTGTGACACGTAATTTTAACTAGCTCTTAAATGCTCTGACTCTTCAACACNCAACATCTTCATCATCCTCATCTACTTCTACCTCATCACCTCCATCACCATCTGCTTCATCCTCCCCATCATCCTCAACGGCATTTCCATTTTCAGCTTCATCCTGATCTTCCTGTTCTTGTTCTTCAGGTTCTTCAGAACTTTCATGTTCATCTTCAGATTGCTGGTATCTTTGAACAGTTGCGCCTCCAACAGATTTTCTAGGCCGCAGGCCTTCACGTCGTGGAAGACTATTGGAATTCAGTATTCGCCTACTCCGAGGGTAGGCAGACAATTCATTATGGCTAGCATTCTCACGTTGTGGAAGCCTCTTCGAATTGAGTATCTTTCTATCCCTGGGGGAAATGGATNTTTTCTAGGCCGCAGGCCTTCACGTCGTGGAAGACTATTGGAATTCAGTATTCGCCTACTCCGAGGGTAGGCGGACAATTCATTATGGCTAGGATTCTCAAGTTGTGGAAGCCTCTTCGAATTGAGTATCTTTCTATCCCTGGGGGAAATGGACAATTCATCATGGCTGGCATTGATCTCTACCTTGCTTCTAGAAGAACGATACCTAGGTGCCTGCATGGAAACAGTACTATTAGTTTCAAAACAAGCAGACAAGAACAACATGAAAGGTGCCAGTATGAAGCTCCTCAGCAATCAAGCCAATAATTGACCTCTATAAAATTCTACACATGGAGGAATTCAAAACCTCACCATTAAATCATCATCTGTTCTGGAACTGTCTGTTCCATAATCCTCCAAATTAATAGACAGTTTTCTTTTCCTTGTAGAACGGCGAAGGTTTTTTGCAACAGGCTGCAGTCAAAAAATTTTACCATAAGAATGGCAGTACTACTTAAATACAAGAAGCTTGTACAATTTTCATAGAAAAGAAGTTAATGTTTGGCTAATTAGTTTCTTGAAAAATTAATTTATATATATATATATATGTATATATATATATATATATATATGAGTGGGTGCGTGTATGTGATAAGTATATCGCATCAGATAAACTAAACAATTTTTTCTTACCATTGTACACAATCAAAAGCAGCATTAAAAAATGTCAAACACTAACATCATTAAGCGAGGTTGTTGCTTGATTGAATAAGACACGCTTGCAATTTGAAGTCCAAACCTATGTAAACTTGAAGGAGAACAAAAGGCTTTTCAAGCATTAATCGTGAGGTTTTAACACTTCAATGGAAGGTGCAAATAACTATCAAAGATGACAAGAAGGGTTATTTTTTGCTATATGGCATAGTTAATTTCAAAAGTCTAGCTCCCTTAATAAATAGGATCACACCATCATCTCACGTTAAGATGCTCATTGCAAATACAAAAGTTATTGGCATATACTAACACCATGTCATCTTCATTAAAAAGTTATTGTATGCTACAGACAAAAAAATTAGAAAGGTATAATACTGATTAAAACTTCAAAAGAAGTCATAGACTATAATATTCTATCCACCTGTGAAAATTGTCAGCATCACTAAGTATATCTAAGATGCCCGAATAATGTCTGGAGACATCTCAATTATGCTCATCATAGTTTTGCCAGAAACTCAACATAGTAAAAAGCATTCTTCAAAAAGCAATACATAAAGGAGACTTATAAACTCCTCTGCAATCACCTTAATGATCATCTCAAGGGGATGACTGAATCTGACCAGTCAATCTTTTTCATAATAAAAAATAATAATAGTCAAATAAATTGAAATTGATTGACCAGGGCTCGTATGTTAACCTGATGGGTTTTATCAAGACACTCTGGTTATTCTGTCTCAAAGTTCAATTTCTTAGCAAGGACAATGTGCTCTCCAATGTTTCATCAAACAAGGGCAAAGAACCTTAGGATCTCGTGCATACAGCTTTACTTTGGGAAACTCTATCCAGAGGCAAACCCCCATATGATTGATCAAATATTTCTTTTAAAATACCCCTCAGAAGACTGTGACTCTATGAGTATGCATGACATCAAGCCCTCCATTCTTCACCAACATATTAAATGCACTTAAAATGGAGAAGAGCCTAAAATCAATGGTAATATGCAATCATTGATGGCACACGATATTAAATAAATGGCAATACTAGAAAATTTATCACCAACAAAAGATATGACCTTGAAGACAAAAGGCAAGAATAAGTAAAAGTTAATTCAGAAAAGCTTTTTTTTTTTGGAAAAGCAGAAGAAACTGCCTTACATTGGCTGTGATAAAAGAAAGGAAAATAAAATTTTTCTCTATAATCTTAAAGTTGCTCCCTTAAATAAATGAGAGCTGGGGAAAAGTTCCCTAACAAAAAAAAAAAAACCCCCTTGATCTACCTAGTGAGTCTCTAACTCCCAAATTTCAAAAGAACTATAGCAACAATAGCCGGCCACTTACCATGCCAAAATATTAACTTCCTAACTACTAACGTAGTCAGAGAACTTTATTGTCCCTCCAAGCTGAGAACATGATGTGCATGGGATTACTTTCCTACAAGTTTGAAGGGTAACTAACCCATGTTATTCACCAATTGAATCGTAAAAAGAAGGGCTTAAACAAGTGACACTAATACTGATCCCTCAACTTCCCACCCACTCCAAAAAGAATCATCAAAAAGTATATTCCCCCTGAGCATACAAATAAAGCTCTCCATTTCAAGAAAAAGGTAAATCTAGACACTTATAGGGCACGAAAGGAACACCACATGAGGTCTTGGGTATGCTCAATCTTCAAGCCCACTAAATGGCACGTGTCGCAGGTAGTGACATTGGACCCTCAAGATCCAAGAATAAACTTGAGGATCAGATTGGTCATTTAAAAGAACACCTTAAAAGGATAGAAATAGAGACCAAGCTAAAATCAATGAACTCTAAAGGATCATTATGGGAATAAAAAACGGCCAAAGCCTACCTTCTTTAGTACTCTTGTCTCATCTGAAAAATATAATGAAAAATTTTACTCCTAGAGTAAAATGACCAACTTAACTGAAATTATATTGAAATACCAGGCTTGTTTCCAAATGCAGTGGTCTCCAAGACATACATCAATCCCAAAGTATACCACATATCAAGCGAGTGGATAGCTAATGAGACTTGAGATTAAACATAATTTCAATCAGGTGAAAAATATGTGCTGAATAGCAAAATTTTGTCCCCATAATGGAAAACGATGGCCAAATCCAAGTCGGCATTAACTTCTGAGAACTCAAAAAGGTTTGCCAAAAGATGATTTCTCACTGCTCATAACAAAACATGGTTGAAATTACATCAAAGCATGATACGCTCTCATTCATAAAAGGGCCATAAGGCAGTAACCAAATCAAAATGGCACTAAAGTATGAGAGGTATACTTTTCTCCAACTCTCATCAAACTACTATAAACTAGTGTTTTTCGACTTGAACAAGGGCGGAATAAACCTACCAAGGGCTATGACAAATGACCTCATACACAAAGAAGTGTTAAGTCAACAAATTTCTCTAAAAAAATTGACACATGTCAAGAGCATATATAAGATATAAGGATTGTATTTTAAGGAATTCTAAATTTCAATATTAAACAAAACCATAGAGATTTGTTTTGAGAGTTAAATCTAAAATTTATATTGGCTTTTTATTATACACCATAAGGACAATGAAATCAGTTCTTTTAAAATTACAGCAATTTGGTACGCCACTGTAAAAAACCTTAAGATAGCTTGCCTTTATGTAGATGAAAGTAGCATTCATAAAGAGGTTCATCTAACTTCTCAAGTAGGTGTAAAACCTTAACCAGTTAAAGGAAAGACACCTTGACACCGATCTAGGGTTACTGGACAGTGTGGGAAAGTCAATGGGTGAGTTAAGAGAGTTGTAAGAAGGCGATGGAGGGGAAATTGAAGGCAATGGCAGAGAATTTATGCAACTTATGACTGAACGAAAGTCCAACAACAGCTGCAATGGGCCGGCAATGAGGGTTGACGACATTGCAGGGCCCTCAAATGTCTAGGAGAGATCACTACTTACATCCAATTATGTTACAGTCACAGCAACTAAGGCTCTGTTTGGCGCAGCTTTGTCCCTATGGCGCTGCGTCACGACGTCATTTTCAGTCGTTTGGCGCGGCGTTGGAAGAGCGGTGTCCCGCGATTTCGATCGAACGTCGAAAATGTACAGTAACCCGCTTCCCAGCTTTCTCATGCGGCATTTTACCGCATTATCCTAGCCCGGAAACTTTCGCCCCCCCTTCCTAAGCCGATCTCTCCCCTTTCCTCCTCGCCGAACGTTTTATCACGTGGCAAGATCACAGGCGCAACACTCCCGTTTCTTCGACCGCTTCCGATCGTGTTCCTCTTCTTCGACCGCGTTCCCCTTCCCCGATTGATATTCTTCGACTGCTTCCGATCCGAATCCATTGCAAGAAGTCGCAGGCGCCGAATAAGGTGAGAAAGTACTGGCATTATTTTGTTTCTCCGATGACATTGTTTTGTTTCTTTCAGCATTGTTTTGTTCTAAAAAGATGATTGATTCTCTGCTTTCACGTAAGAGAGAAGGTTTCAAAAGTTAGAAAAAATGAAGAAGAAAAACATATGAGGGGAATCATATTGATGCCTAAGGAACTTTTTTTCGTCACTCTTTTTTATTTAGTGGACAATGTAGCTGAAAATTGTTTTTAATCACAGTAAGAAAAGTAGAGGAGGAAGCATTTTTTTTTTTTTAATTATGACAACCAATAGTGGAGAAGTAGTTGATCTTTCCTTTAAGTAACAAGAGGAGGTGAAGAAGGAACTACTTTGAGAAGCAGAAAGAATATTTGCAAATTTTTTTAATTATATGGTCTCTCCTTAAGTACTTTTTAGGTTAAAGGTGTGCCCAAAAAAATTTGAGTATGATGAATTAGCAAATAAATCAAGAACATGAGGGTAAGTTTGAATGGGTAGAGTAATGATTTATTTGTTTTTATATTTTGATCTACTCCATATTTATTAATATCATATGGCTATTTAATATTTTTATGCTCTATTACCAAATATGTGCCTTCTGAAACCCATTATTGAACAACATTATTCCCTTGAATGGATTATTGCAATACTAACTACTGTTGGATATATATATATATATATATATATATATATGTATATATATATATATATATATATATATATATATATATGTAAGCATATGAACAATTTAGTTGCTTCTAATCTTTTATCTAAAATTTGATTAAGAAGTTTTGAGTTTTCTTTTTTGTACGCTTGATTTGAGTTTTTACTTGTTTCTTGATGAGATTGCTTGTTTTTGTGGTGAAATCTGAAAGCTTCATATTGTTCCTCATTTGTTTTTTTACTATTGTTACATTTATATGTTTTGTTGTAGTAAAACAAATGGCTAATAAGTCCAAAGAGTTTGCTACATTGGTTTTATGGGAAAAGAAACGAAAATAATATTTTGCAATCTTTGCCTCAAGGAAATTGATCTGGGAAACAGGCCAATTACTTTCTTCAATAAAGAAGGGTGGCAAAATATTATAAAAAATTTTAAGGAAATTACAAGCAGAGAGTACGACATAATGCAGTTGAAGAATAAGCAGGATAAGCTTAAGAAATATTGGAAGATTTGGAAGGACTTGAAACGAGGCTCAACGGGATTAGGTTGGATCCAGTGAAACGAACAGTTGATGCACCAGAGGAGTGGTGGTCTGAAAAACTTCCGTTGAGTTTTATTCCTATCTTTTGTTAATTTTTATTCTCTATGTTTTCTAATTGGATTTTTGTTTATTTCATTGTAGGTGGTTCCTACTGCAAAGAAATTTAAGATTGTTGGAATTGAGCCTGAGTTAGAGGAAAAACTCCATCTATTCATTCAACTTTTCAAGGTTTTATGTCGTGCAAAATATGATTTAGCTTGGAAAAGCTTTGGCACTCCAATGGCTAGTCCTTTATGCAGCAGTAGATATATATTTGAAATGGGGCACTTGGTGGAAGAAGCGTGATCCTTATACTCATGCATGAGAAGCTATATTGATAATTTTTTGGAATGCTATCAGAAATTTGAGTGTTATAAATGTAAGTTTAGGTGTTAGGGGTGTAAATAATTACAGCAGATTCTATTATCATGTGTGATCCTTCTCTGTTATCATTATGCTTAATGTTAAAATAATTACAACATATTCTATTTTCAGCTATGGCTTCTAAATTTCCATATTTCCTGCTGGTATTAATTCTGGATTGTTTTTATTTGAACTTTTTCCTTAAAGGTTTCAAATTTATGGCTTCTTGGCTTGACTAAAAATTGTAAAAGTCTATTTCTAACTTGTTTAGCTTGTAAAGTGAATTTCTGCTTCTGTTGTATCAAATATGAGACTGTCATTGTTCTGTTCCAAACAGTTTAACTAAACAGAGGCAGAATTGTCATTTTTTTCCAAAAACAGTTGTCCCACAGTTGTTTTCACACAGCTGCAACAAACAACCAGCCAGTCTCCCTGCAGCAGCTTCCTTGGGCAGCGCAGCTGCAGCTGAAAAGCTGAAAAGCTGCAGCTGCGCCAAACAGAGCCTAAGAAAGATCAAGTTGATGGTATTTCGACAAAAAAAAAAAACAAGAAAAACAATCTTTGTTACATAAAAACAAAGAAACCAAAAATACTCAAATCAGTCCAAAACACAAATATCAATAGTTTTTAAAAAAAAATAATCTAGTCTAGTGCTAATTTAAGAAAAAAGAGAAACTAAAGAAGCTGACCCATAGCCCAAGCGATGGGAAGGTGACCTGGTTAGCAAATAAATAGGATTTTCTAATTTATGGGATTCCCAACCTTACCCGCACAATTTGTCCCACATCATTCTCTAAGGTTAGAAGGGAGTTCACCATCATCACCGAAGGCAACAAGTTCCTCGAAGTACGACTAATCAATGAAACTGAAGGTAGCAGAAATATCGTAATCCCCTAATAAATCAAATTGTATGTATTTTCTTAGATCTTCTTGACAATCCTAAATGAACAGTCAGCCTTAGCATTCAACATCTAAAAAAATGTCTAAAACCTCTCCTTCAATTGGATCCATACCAAATCACCCTTTTTAAGGACATGGCTTTCCTAAACTTATTAACTTGCTTTTGATACCTAGCATTATGCTTAGCAATCCCTCTTTTATTTGTTCATGCAAAGCCTACATCTCCTTTACTCTGACCTTTACATCAACGCCAGGCTCAATGGCAAGGAGTATGGGGGCTAGCTCCGGTTGTTAACCATGGACCAGTTGGTGAAATTATTATAAACAAACTCAATCTAGCAAAGATCAGGTCCCACTATTTGATGTTCTTACCCAAATTACCTAAATAAATTGCCTAAATTGTGATTCATGAACCCTGTCTATACATCATTCTGAGGGCGTTATTGTAATCCTCAGAATAAATTTGAAATCTAGATATCACCAAGTCATGATTAAAGAGTCAGACATAACTAAAACAATATTTGTAACCAGATATTGACATTATGAGTTTGTAGTAATGTCATTTGATCAACTCAATGCTCATGCAATATTTATGAATTTGATGAACCAAATTTTCAAGCCACTTAAGGATTAGGTCATTGATACTATTTTGATTTTATCCAAAATTAATGATAATCACGTTGAGCACTTGAAGATTGTTTGAAACTATTGAGGAAGAATCAATTGTATGCAAAATTTTTAAATTATGAATTATGGTGGTCGCGAAAGTATTTACATTTATAAGACATCATTAGTGGCCAAAAAATCTCAATGAATCCTCTGAAGATGAAAGTGATTGTGGAATGACTTGTTCTAAAGAATTTTATAGAGGTGCAGGATATTTGTGAAGGAATTTTCACACATAACTATGTCATCATCGAAGCTCATATAAAAGAATATTAGGTTTGAATGGCCAAAAGAATGTGATTATAATTTTCAAGAATTAAAGTACCTGACAACTGCACCGGTGTTCGTCTCATTAGGAACAAATGGATTCCAAATTTATAGCGACACATCTATGAAAGAATTTGGATATATCTTGATGCAAAACATAAGGATCACTGCATATGCATCTAGATAGTTGAAGCTTCAAGAAGAATTATCTTACAAGTGATTTAGAATTGACAACTGTTATTTTTGCTCCAAAGAGACGAGATTTATATGGAGTGAAATGTTAAATCTTTGGTGATAATCAAAATTTAAAGTATATCTTCACATAGAGTTAAACCTAAGGCGGAGAAGATAGCTTCAGCTTATTAAAGACTGTGATATAAATATACTTAATTGTCCTAGCCTATGATGTACAAACACTTCTGACTAAAGAGTCGTGCAGTGTCGGGTACTTCTCAAACACCAACGTCCACCCTATACTTCCCAGACACGTATTGGAAATGTTCCTGACTTGTCTGATTTAAATAATATTAAAATTAAAAAGGTACGCGTGTCGGACTTGGGACTTAAATTAGTGAATTAAAATTTTAAAAAAAAATTAATCATTTATGATACATTTTTATAAGTAAAATAAAAAAATAAAAATTTATTTTTATTTAAAAGTTAAACTTATATATTTGTCTTATTCAACCCACATACAAGCTCAAGAAGTTTGTCAATCACTCGTCTAGGCTAGTATTTCTCGTTATGGACATCTTAGTTTTTAAAACATAATGCTATTAAATTTCTTACTTTATTTTTTGTATTATTCTTAATATTTTACTAATTTAATATCAATATAAAATAATAATAATATTTTTTTTTATTAAAATGGCATGTTTGACTGTGTCTGTGTCCTATATTTTTAATAATAGAAGTATCATAAATCTGTGTTTTGTGTCCATGACCTCATATTTGTACCTGTGCAACATAGATCCTAGCAATGCAAATGTGATGGATAATCTATTGAGTCTCAAGCCCACAGATAGTGCAAACTAAACCTACACAATCTATAATTAATTTAAAATTTTAATGTTTTGCATTTAAAAATAAGGGGATTTGATGATACTAAGTAGTTACATCAAATAGTAGTGCAGTCAATAGTGATAGAATTAAAACAACACAGAAAATTAGTGGTAAATATAAAAAATTGATGTTGTAAATGAAATGGTGTTATCAGAAGGAAATTACAATTGTGGGTGCTTAACGATCCAGACTTGAGAAAGGTTTTCATAGGAAGCTCATCATGCAAGTTACACTATTCACCCAAGTACAAAGGTTTGAAATACATATTTTGATAGCCACATATGAAAACAAAATGTTGTTGAGTATATTTCTAAGGAATGTTTTTAAAAGCGCACTTCACATGCAAAACGAAGCAAAGTACGTGTCACCTGTTTCATTTCACTAAAGAGCACTTTAAAGTGCTAAAGCAAAGCGGTCATTTTGGTTTAAAGGGAACAAAGGGCCACTGAATTAACTTAACTTGTTTGATGAAACTTGAGGTTTTGTTAGTTTATTTATAATTTAGAATTTAAATTTTTTTTCGAGTTATAGGTTTTTTTTGTAGTTCTTAAGTTTTTAATTATTACAGCAAATTATTAGAAATTGTTTGATATTTAAATTTAAATGCTCACCCTCAATATTTAACTTCAAGGTATTACACTACATTATTTTTTATTTTATATCAACTTGTAAGTAATACTATATATTTTATAATTGTTAATGAAGATATTAACAAATTAATAATTTTATATAATCTATTAGCACTTTAGTTAATAAAAAAACCGCTATCCTCTGCACTTACATTTTGAAGTCAAAATAAAGCCTTGTGCATCGCATTGCACTTTTATAACAATGTTTCTAAGTGTCATACTTATTAAATAATAAAGGCTATGCATCAAAGGCTTAATAATCATTACAATTCTTACCTATAACTGACTGAAAATTGGAAAATGGGAAGTAATTGCAATGAATAATGTTATCTAATTTCTCATATCTTATTTTATATCAACTTGTAAGTAATACTATATATTTTATAATTGTTAATGAAGATATTAACAAATTAATAATTTTATATAATCTATTAGCACTTTATTTAATAAAAAAACCGCTATCCTCTGCACTTACATTTTGAAGTCAAAATAAAGCCTTGTGCATCGCATTGCACTTTTATAACAATGTTTCTAAGTGTCATACTTATTAAATAATAAAGGCTATGCATCAAAGGCTTAATAATCATTACAATTCTTACCTATAACTGACTGAAAATTGGAAAATGGGAAGTAATTGCAATGAATAATGTTATCTAATTTCTCATATCTTATTTTATATCAACTTGTAAGTAATACTATATATTTTATAATTGTTAATGAAGATATTAATAAATTAATAATTTTATATAATCTATTAGCACTTTAGTTAATAAAAGAACCGCTACGCTCTGCACTTTATATTTTGAAGCAAAAAGAAAGTCTTATGCATCGCATTGCACTTTGATAACAATGTTTCTAAGTGTCATATTTATTAAATAATAAAGGCTATGCATCAAAGGCTTAATAATCATTACAATTCTTACCTATAACTGACTGAAAATTGGAAAATGGGAAGTAATTGCAATGAATTATGTTATCTAATTTCTCATATCTAGGTAAGTCATGACAATATTTAGGTGATTATTGATAGAATGACAAATTGAACTCACTATTTGTCAATCAAGTAAGCAAACTCGATTAATAAGTTAGCCAACTTATATGTTACAAAAGTTGTTTGATTGCATGGTATTCCGAAAAAAATTATTTTGGACAGGGATGAAAGATTGACTTTCAGATTGTGGAAAGATATTCATAAATACTTGGGTACACATATAAAACTTAATACAACATTTAATCCACAAACTACAGGGCAATAAGAAAGAACAATCCATGTATTAGAAGATATGGTGAGATTATGTGTTTCAAATTTTGGAGGCAGTTGGGAGACATCCCAATTTGAGTTTGCATATAATTACTATTATGAATCCAATATAAAAATAGCTCCATATGAAATATTATATGGCAGAAAATGCAAAACTCCATTAAGCTAAGTTGAAGTGATAGAGCATTAATTGTTGAGATCAAAGTTTATTAATGAAGTTACAAAAAAAGTTAAATTAATCAGAGACAGATTGAAACCTTTCGAGATCACCAAACTATTATGACCCGAGACACAAAGTACAAGAGTTCCAGATTGGTAACTTTCTATTTTTTTAAGTCAAGCCGATAAAATGTACACCTAGAATAATCCAAGAAAGCAAATTGAGTATAACAATAATTTTGAAATTATTGAGAATATTGGCAAAGCTCCTTACAGGCTAGCATTAGCTAATATGTCAGATATCCACAAAGTATTTTATGTATCAATGTAAAAAAAAAAGAGTTATTGATTCAGATCATAGAATCTGATATGAAAAAATTGAAGTGTAAACGGATTTTACACATTAAAGAGCCTAAAAGACTTTGGAAATTTAAGTTACAGAACTTAGAAACAAACATATCCCATATGTTAAAAAAACAAAAAAAGGAAGCGCGGATCAGCAAAAGAAGAAGGAACTTGGGAAAATGAACAAGAAATGATAAAGAATTTTCCTACATGTTCAAGTGGTTGTTCAAAAATTGAAGAAGGAATTTTAATAAGAGCATTATAATACACAATTTTGCCTAGAAACATATAGCGGAACTTGCTTTAAAATTTATCTCATTTTTCAAATACTCTGAAATTCATCCAAATTATTTTTATAAAATTCTAAATTTTATTTTGATAAAATTAATACATAAAAGCATAAATAAATTATTAATATATTTAATTTCATAAAAAAATGGATAAAATTAGGTAATTTCATATAAAAGTATAAAAATTATTATTATACTTATTTTTATAAAATTAATTAATAAAAACAATTAATTTCATATGACTTTCCCAATCTAAATTCTGCTCGCCGTCACTGTAACGGATTTCCTTTTCTCCACTTTGATTTTTATGCAATGGTGAGATGGACTTAAGGGTAGANATTAAGCTAAGTTGAAGTGATAGAGCATTAATTGTTGAGATCAAAGTTTATTAATGAAGTTACAAAAAAAGTAAAATTAATCAGAGACAGATTGAAACCTTTCGACATCACCAAACTATTATGACCCAAGACACAAAGTACTGGAGTTCCAGATTGGTAACTTTGTATTTTTTTAAAGTCAAGCCGATAAAATGTACAGCAGAATAATCCAAGAAAGCAAATTGAGTATAACAATAATTTTGAAATTATTGAGGATATTGGCAAAGCTACTTACAGGCTAGCATTAGCTAATATGTCAGATATCCACAAAGTTATGTATCAATGTAAAAAAAAAAGAGGTATTGATTCAGATCATAGAATCTGATATGAAGAAATTGAAGTGTAAAAGGATTTTACACGTTAAAGAGCCTAGAAAACTTTGGAAATTTATGTTACAGAACTTAGAAACAAACATATCCGATATGTAAAAAAAAACAAAAAAAGGAAGCGCGGATCAGCAAAAGAAGAAGGAACTTGGGAAAATGAACAAGAAATGATAAAGAATTTTCCTACATGTTCAAGTGGTTGTTCAAAATTGAAGAAGGAATTTTAATAAGAGCATTATAATACACAATTTTGCCTAGAAACATATAGCGGAACTTGCTTTAAAATTTATCTCATTTTTCAAATACTCTGAAATTCATCCAAATTATTTTTATAAAATTCTAAATTTTATTTTGATCAAATTGATACATAAAAGCATAAGTAAATTATTAATATATTTAATTTCATAAAAAAATGGATAAAATTAGGTAATTTCATAAAAAAGTATAAAAAAATTATTAATATATTTATTTTTATAAAATTAATTAATAAAAACAATTAATTTCATATGACTTTCCCAATCTATATTCTGCTCGCCGGCACTGTAACGAATTTCCTTTTCTCCGCTTTGATTGTTATGCAATGGTGAGATGGAATTAAGGGTAGAATGAATCTAATAAAATAAAATTTTAAATATATATATATATATATATATATATTGTGCATGTGCGCGTGTTAAATTCCCCCTGCTGATTCATTCCTTTGTTTTTCTCCACTGCTTTCCCACCAAAAAGTACTGTAGGGAGGAGAAAGTGATCACTAGGGTCGGTGAACAAAATCAGCTAATCTCGGTTTGGAAGGAAAATTGAAGCAAATAAGAGGGGATTCTTAGAATGTAAGGTAAGGGACAACCTTATTTATATGTTTAAGTTATTAGAAAGACTTTGGAAACTAAATGGATTGTCCATATTCAATTAAAATTTATTCAAGAATTTCAAAAAACAAAATTGGTTATTATTAAACTATTTACTTAAGAAGGTGAGCACAAGAAAGACNTTATTAGAAAGACTTTGGAAACTAAATGGATTGTCCATATTCAATTAAAATTTATTCAAGAATTTCAAAAAAACAAAATTGGTTATTATTAAACTATTTACTTAAGAAGGTGAGCACAAGGAAGAAGCATTGCAAGAGTGACCCAGGTGAGATTCACAATTGTTGAAATTTTGGGAGGAAAATTTTACGTAACTGAAAAGACTTTGGAAACTTAATGAATTGTTAAAATAAATGGATTGCTCATACTCAATTAAAATTTGTTCAAAAATTTCATATAAAAAAAATGGGTTATTACTAAACTATTTATTTAAGGAGGTGAGCACAAGGAAGACANAAACTTAATGAATTGTTAAAATAAATGGATTGCTCATACTCAATTAAAATTTGTTCAAAAATTTCATATAAACAAAATGGGTTATTACTAAACTATTTATTTAAGGAGGTGAGCACAAGGAAGACGNTTTTTTTTTTTGTGTGGAAAACAATTGATGTTAAATGATTTTATATACCTTGTAACATGATAAAAGAGAAGGGGAAAAAAAAGGTATATAGAAAATATGTGCATAAAATAAAAAAAATAATAAAGATATGTAAAACAATATCACTGATATGAGGTGAACAAGTTTTCATCATCCAGTATGGATCTCGAGTTGCAACATGAGTTTCGAGTAATTTTTTAGCAAGGAATATTTGAACTTCGATTAAAAATCGTTAATAATTGATTTTAGTAAACTTATAGTTAAATTACCTGGCTCAATGAAACGAACACGATTACTCTAAAGTTGGTCCAATCTGAGTTAGATCAAGCCCAGATTGGGTCAGTAAAATATTTTTGAAAGTTTCTCGTGTCAAATTGAAAGGTCAGACAGATTCTGCATATGATAAGTTTATAGTTAAATCGAGTGTCGATCAGATGAAACCAAATGACCAAATATTACTCAATTCCTACACCGTTAAGACACTCAAACATCCATAGAATGATGTCTGATTGAGAGGATCTTGTTGGATTGTCTGATAGAGTAATCTGGATTCATTTCTTATTTGCGGGAGGACATTCATAAACTCTATAAATAGAGCCCTATCCCCTGCATGAGAGAAAATGAAGACTTTGATCTTGAGTCAGAGGAAGACTAGGGCTTAGAGAAGGAGCTGAAGTTTAATGTCTTTTCTGCACCGTATATCCGATGAACATTACCTGCTCTGATAATTTCACCGATTAATCATCGTCAATCGCCGCTCGCATCGCCGCTCGCAGTCCATCATCGACCGCTATCGGCTGCTTTGTACTCAATACAACGAAGCTATGTGCGGAGTCAAGAACTACATTACGGAGCTACAAGGCAATGCACGAAGTAACAACTGGTGCACGTTGCAAAACATGAAAGCACCCGATTAGGGGCGTCAATTAGAGTCAGTGGCTCAGGTTTGAATCTGACCCAAAAATGACCAGACCCAAAAAGAGTAAACCATAACCCAAGCTTGATCCATTAACCCGAACCCGACCCAAAGTTTCATGCTTATTCAGGTAATGTATGGGTTTTTGGGTTCAACTCAAACTCAACCCGAATAATAAACGAGTTGAATTCTCTTACTCTAACCTGACTCGAAAAATATTCGGGTCAATCCTAACCCAAATTTTTTGAGTCGAATTCAAGTTGCGTTGGCGTTTTGGGTCAATTTTGACACCCCTACACCTGATGAAGCGGTGTGTTATCCTGAACAACGTGCAGCGACAAACTTTAAAATAAACGTGTTGATGCTCCATTAGTTGCTTCCAGTGCAACTACTCCCGACCATGTGGGAACCAGCTCTTCTGCACATGATCATTGTAATTTGAAGAACTTTGTAACTTTTCCTTCTTATGAGATAAGAGTCTGTGTGTTTAATCACCAACTCATAGTTGTTCATTTCAATTGGGCAAGACCCCATCGATTTTCCTCTCTTTGAGTTTTTCATGTAAAAACTTTTTTGTGTCTCTACCGATCACTTTTAACACCTGAGCGTGTTGGATTATGTGCAATGCTAACATAATAATCCATTACTCTACCATGATAAATCTTCTAGGACACATCAATCATTTGTTTTTTTCTTTAACTGAGAAATTAAATTTTAAAAACTCATTTTTTTTATATTTTTATGATTTAAAATTTACTATTTTTATGCAAAATATATCAATGTAATGCACCCCTTGTTTGCCGGCTTACCTAAACCCTAATACAATGAGAGGGCGACACATGCATGTGTGCATCGACTTTGAGAGATTTTAGTACGATCTTAAGCTCAAATGGGCAGAAAAAACTCTTCTATATTTTTTCTTCAATAGATGAAAAGGCCTTAAATACAAGACATGTGTCATTGCGACCTTGTTCTTGTTCGTGTTTGCCTGTAGACCCCATTACATCATTAACATGTATCGTGCTTATTTGCTCACACGCTCGCGATTTATATATTTGGACGATACAAACATCAATGCCTAAGAATATGGAACAACTGATGCCTATTAATAAAATTTTATCATCTAGCATGAATCCCAATGCATTTATTGAGCAATAAACATTCGTAAGTGCAATTCAAGATCGTCTAGGGCTCCAATTTCAGCAAGTTTATGATTAAACTAACCGTCTCAAGAAAACAAAACCCGATGATACCAAAATTGGTCCAGTTTGAGTCTGATCAAGTCCAATCAAGCCATTAATGCTCATTTAGATGTTTCAAATCATTGATTGAATGGGCAAACGAACACCACATATGACATATTTATAATCAAATCGAATATCTCGTCTACAGAATCTAACGAGCCTAAGTTTTCTTAATTATAAGATCATTAAGACCCAAAAATCATTTAAAAAAAAACATATATGATCAAGAGGGTCAATATAAGCTGTCTGATTAGATGGTTGGAGATGTTATATTGTCAAGTGATACAAATGTCCCTCTACTGGACCCTATAAATTGCCCCCTCCTTTCATTTCAAAAAAAAGATTCAAATTTCAATGTTGTTTTGAACTAAAGACTGGATAAATTTTCGTCTCAGACTATTGTCGACCACCGCTTGTTGACACTCGTCCACCACCATCAGTCGCCCCTACTCGTCGTCGTAGGTGAACTCAGTTGTGTAACGACTTATCCATGAAT
The DNA here is from genome assembly GCA_002079205.1 of Phalaenopsis hybrid cultivar. NCBI lineage: Eukaryota > Viridiplantae > Streptophyta > Magnoliopsida > Asparagales > Orchidaceae > Phalaenopsis > Phalaenopsis hybrid cultivar. The sequence continues at coordinate 125,211 of JXCR01144024.1, read as the reverse complement.
TTGATGCAACAGAGTATTATAAACATGATGTTACTAAATATTCTGCATTTGAGGCAACGAATAATATTGTATTGAAGATCTGATAATAACTTCCAGTGATGAACACTTTCAAACACCGTACTCAGAATATGATAACTTTCATCAGACCCTTGAAGTGTTAAGTATATTGTACACAAGCAAGAGTTATACTTGGTGTAGCGTTATAATCTTTTATTTTTTTATTGCGGGACAATAGTTTATTTTTGTGATTACACATTTATAGTATAACACATTGTCTGGGCTATGCCCCAATATTTTTTTCTCTTTCAGATTTTTCCACGTAAAATATTCTCACATATTCTCCTACCACTTTTCAATCATCTGTGTGTGCACTGGATTTTCATAGAATGTTGAGACGTTAAATTATCACTTTATCGCCGCGAATCTTTTAGCACGCAACAGGGTGTGTTGTTCGATAGCAAGATTGATATACGAAGCTAGTTTGTCGAATCGACTAGCTGCATAGGCTAGCCAATCTAATTGTTAGAATTGATCGGTTGCATAGACGGGCCGAGCTCATCTGTCAAACTGATCGCTCGAGTAAACTGGTTGAATCAATTGCACGAACAGATTGGCCGAGTTGACAATACTGAAATCATTTAGGATAATTCAAGTAATACAATATTGAAATCTCTTTGCGGAGATCATATGGCTCGTTTAAGTGATTCAATGAACCGAGTCATTGAGAAGCATTGCTTCAATTACAAACAATTAGAAATCAATTTAATAAGTATTTAGATGAGTTGGGACATGGAGGTTTAGTATTATTGTATGCGTTAAATCTACCAAAATCAGACGCATTCAAAGTACGCACCTTCATAAATAATCCATTTATCCGAAATTAAATAATTTTTCAAATGGATGTAAATTAATAAAAATTAACATGAATCCTTATAAGAAGTATGCGAAAGAGTAAAAACGTGAAAATATTACCGTTTCAGGACGGAGCAGATATGACTCTGAAAATGGCTCATTGTTCTCGAATAACTCGTGTTCTGCTCGTTCGCTAAGTTAACAAGCCGAATACGAACAACACAAACAAAGATTTGTTCGTTCGTGTTCAGCTCATTTTGGCTCGAAATACTACTAATCAATTATATATATATATATATATATATATATTAAGTAGTATTTTAAAAAAATCTAATTGACTACAAG
>JXCR01144024.1:106101-122388 GCA_002079205.1 Phalaenopsis hybrid cultivar | reverse complement strand
GAGGCTTTGAGAAGGAGTTCAAGTCCAAGATCATCCTCGCCATCGTCGATCGCCGTCGACCACCACTGACCGTCGACAACGACCGTCGACCACCACTGACCGTCAACAACGACCGTCGACCACCACTGACCGTCTACAACGACCGTCGCTGACTGTTGTTAGCCACCGCTCACCTCCGTCAACCACCGTNAGCACGCATCATGAATAAATTAATTGTTGAATCAAGATTAATCCGTGAATCATACCCAATAATGCATATTTTTGTATGTGATTTCAATAATATATATAGAGACTTAAGATTAGTGTGAATTGACAATATCAAAAAAAAAAAATTATTCAACATAGATTTTGATGCGTCTGTCAATAATAAACTTTCTAAATGCAAATTCAAGATTATCCAAGGCCTTGATCTTAGCAAGTTTATAATTAAGCTGAACATCTCGATGAGACAAACACAATGATGCCACCGTTGGTTCAACTTGGGTCCGATCATTTTTGGATTAAGCAATTGAAGAACATTTTAAGACTTTAGATGTCAATTAAATAGGCAAATGAAGTTCAAATTTGACATATTTATAGTCAAATTGTGTATCTCGACAAGAGGAATCTAATAAGCATAATATCACTCAATTATGAGATCAATAAGGCACCCAACATGTTGAGTAAATTTTATGATCAATATGAGTCATCCAATCAGGTTGTTGGGGAAGTTATTCGTCAACTTATCAAAATAGACCCCCTCTTCATTTATGAGGATGAGTAGAAGAAGAGGAACTATAACGTCTGTTATGGACTGAAGGCTAAATGATAACTTCCAGCCTCCATAGTCATCAACTACTGCTTGTCGACCATCGTTGGTCGTCACCACCTACCGCCACCACTCCAACTATCGAAGACCCCTGCTTGCAAACATCATATCCCAAATACATCCATAACGTATAATAGATATATTGAAGACCTGATGATAACTTCTGGCGTCTATAGTTGTTAACCATCGTCGACCACCGCTGACTGTCATCATTTGCTGCCACCGACCACCGAAGGCCACTACTTACGACCATTGTAGCCAGAATATGACATTTTTTTAACACTTGCATTTTTCTTTCTATATATCTACAAGTGTTATCTATGATGTAAGATACTACATCCATTGTCACAGTCATTAGAAAATGGGGGTACCCTTGTAATTACAAACTTATAATGAAAAATTTTGACTGTGCTATACATAAAAAATCTTAGTATCTCATCTTATTACATGTCTATTATTTGTGTGTATCGGACGATTGCGTAATCGTAAAGTATTATATTGTCACTCTACCGCCACAATTTTTCCATCACACATTAAGTCACAAAAGTTTAATATTTACATCTAACATTATAATTTTAAATTTTATTCTTAAAAATGTGTATTTTATTAAAAAATAAATAATAACGATATTTTTATTATGAAAAACTAAAAATTTGAGTGGCATGTTTGTAAATATGAAGAATTAAGCGCGTTTATATCAAGAATTATCTACTTAAAGCGCGTTCATATCGAGAATTATCCACTTTCCGTGTCCAATGCAGGGGCATTATCGTCTTTATACAAATATCACCATGCCGGCCCATTTGATAGGATAAAATGCCCAACCAAGCCTCAGAAGGCCTCATTACTCGTTAGACCCAAAGCCTCCGTCTCTTCCTTGCTTATTCTCCATTATCTTTCCGGCCGTTGCCGGCGACGGCGACCTCCGTCTCCGGTGGTCCGCTGTCGAAAAAGCCGTGAAGACCTTGCTGAAATGTTTGATGTTTAGGTTTTGAGGCTATAAGCTTTGGATCAGAGTTATCTAGGGCAAAATGGTTACCGGGATGATTCGTTGGCCATGGCCGACGATTGTGCTGAGGAAGTTTGAGGTGAGGTTGATGGTGAGGGGTATCAAGGGTCTGACAATGGCTGCACCTGCGGAGGAGTCGCCGGAGAGCGCGGGTATGATGATTGCAGAGGTGAGGTGGAAGGGACCGAAGACGACCGCTCTGAGGTCTCTGAGGAGGTCAGTGAAGAGAAACTGTACCAGGGTGGAAGCGGTGAAGGGGGATCAAGGGGAGGTGGAGTGGAACGAGGAGTTTGGGAGCGTTGTTGGTCTGACGGCGCATAAGGAGAACGCTTTTAACCCGTGGGAGATTGAGATTGTCGTGTTCTATGTGAGTCTGCATCCCCATGCCCTCTACCACGTTTGTTTCTAGGCTCCTGCTTTATTTCCATCTTAATTTCATCTAATTGTGTGAATTTTCTGGTTCGATTTATTTGCTTGTGATGAATTTTTTTTTCTGTTTATTTTGGCGATAAATCTCTCCTGGAGCCCGTTTTTCAATTAAGCTTGAGATGTCAGTAAGGGGATAATGAATTTGATATTGAATCGCATAGTTTTTCAGTAGACTGGAATCCCGAGCCTTTTCTCTTATCGTTCACCCTCCATAAGATGTCTGTTTTTCAGTAGATTGTAATCCCGAAGAAGTTCTGTTTTTTTATGTTTTAGAATTGGTGTGTTTAGCGTCTAAAACATCTCCGACTCAATAGAGGATTCAATCTAAGTGGAATATTGTAGATCTTGAAAAAAAAAAGGTTTATTGGCATGATAGATGTTAAATCTTATTAAATCTTAATATATAGTTTGGTTGATATTATTATGATTTAGATTTGAAGGAAGGAGAAAAAGAGGCAAGATTTAGCATGAATTTCGGCTAAATCTTGATCAAATCTTGCAACCAAACAATACCTAAAGTGTTCAAGTACTGGCTGGATTTTCTATTATTTGGTTGAATACATGGCTTTTGTTTATGTTTTTGCAATAGATCATGACAGGGTTTAAAATAGCAAGACCAGCTTTTATATCAATTTGCAGCTTTTAGATCAATTTGCACTGGATTATGATTTTATCATAAAAATTTTTTTTTATTGTAAATATATGCATTTTTTTATTTTCCTCAACTACCCAATCATTAATAAATTTAGTTTACAATTATGCTTGTTTACTCAGCTAAGTGATTGTTTAAAAAGTTTGCACTTGCATTTTCATATGTGTTTAGATTCTATGAATCGGAGCAAAAGGAAGGGAAAAGTATTTGGATGCTTAAATTTTTTTTTAATTTCATTCCCATCCATTTAATCCAAACACATATGACTTGTGTTTTATATTGTCTATGTGGATAGGTACTTTGGAATTCTTGAAACTTGCCAATTATCTTACAGTTGATTCTCTATCTGTTCCTAATTCCCGATTGAACAGCTAAAAATTGAAACTTGATTGGCTACCCTTTTCTTGTTTAGGGTTTAAAGCAGGTGTCAAAGAACAAGGCATTGATGATTGGAACAGCTTCTTTGAATATTGCTGAATATGCTTCTACCTCTGGAGAAGAACTTGAGCTTGATGTTCCCTTGTTGAGTACGAGTTTCGATGCTGACTCCCGACCGACGCTTCATGTATGTTTGGTTTGGCTCTTTCATGTCCAAATATAGTTTTAACAATGATTTACATACATATTACTTAATTCCTATGCACTTACATATCTAACTTCTATAGTTCAGTTTTTATATATATGCCACCTTACATGTGCATGAAAATGTGTATTTTACTTTTTAGAAGTTAAAAATGGTGGTATTTTTTATGTGATGTGAAAGATTTGGGTGGTATAAATATAAAAAGTAGTGTGTATGCAATGTAGAATTGAGAAATTTACAAGCTTATTTTTAGATGTTCTGATTTTAGTCCCTTCTTCATTATATGTTGGGATTAATTGCCATATAAAATAATTCTATATATTTTTGACTTTGAATGCTGCATGTAATTACTTATACATCCAGTTACCCTGCTCTTTGTAATTATTTTTATTTGTCATCTTTCCCTATAAATTTGTCATAACAAGCCATTTTGTGTTCCAGCTGACACTCAAACTGCTCTTGAGATCCCGCCCAGAATTACCAGAGGCAGTGCAGAGGCCAGCGGTACCATTTCCCTCTTCTCCTCCCACGGGAGTTACTCCTTCAGAGAAAGATGAGCTTTCTGCTCTGAAAGCTGGATTGAGAAAAGTAAAGATACTTACAGAGTATGTGTCGGCCAGGAAATCGAAAAAAACTTATCGTGAGGATGAAAGTAGCGATGGTAGGTGCTCGGCTGGGAGTGAAGAAGTTGATTACATGTATCCGTTGGATTTGGATTCCTTGGAAGAAAATCCTGATGTAGAACTCGAAGATGGAAAAGATGACGTGACCATTCGGAAGTCTTTCAGTTATGGTTCATTGGCCAATGCAAAATATATCGATGGTGTATTTTTCTCAGACATCGGAAAGCATGAAGATTTGGTTTACTACAGTCACCGTAGATCTGATGTTGGCCGTTCCCATGGAGAGGAGGCCATATCATCTGTTCATGAGCAATCTATTTTGCATAATAAAAGAAGAATCCTTCCATGGAAAAAAGGGAAATATAATTTTAGATCTCCTAAGGCCAAAGGAGAGCCTTTGTTGAAGAAAGATTATGGAGAAGAGGGAGGAGATGACATCGATTATGACCGGCGCCAGCTCTCTTCCTCTGATGAATCTCTCTTTCAACTGGTACGGGCTTTCTTCCTGAAGCCCCTTTTATGATATTTATTGTTTTTTCTTTGTTGGCAGTCATGTTTTCTCAGTTCATTTGAATAACATTTTCACTTTTTTTTCACCAGGGTCACAAGAGTGATGGTGATGGATCAGCTTACAATTCATTGGTTTCAGACTTTGGTGATGATAATTTTGCTGTAGGAACTTGGGAGTCAAAGGAGATTATTAGTCGAGACGGATGCATGAAGCTCTCCGTTGACGTATTCTTTGCATCCATCGATCAGAGGAGCGAGCGAGCGGCCGGTCAGAGTGCTTGTACGGCTCTCGTTGCCGTCATTGCGGAATGGTTCAAATTAAACCGGGACACTATGCTCCTCAAATCTCAGTTCGACGGCTTAATACGAGAAGGCTCGTTGGAGTGGAGAAACCTATGTGGTAACCAGGCATACATTGACCAGTTCCCTGACAAGCATTTTGACCTTGAGACCGTTCTCGAGGCAAAGATTCGCCGGCTATCCGTTGTACCCAAAAAGTCCTACATTGGATTCTTCCATCCAATAGGATGCGAAGGTATTGGTGGCTTCGACTTCTTGCAAGGAGCTATGTCTTTCGATAGCATATGGGAGGAGATTGCTCGTTCTGAGTCAGATTGCCTGTATATTGTGAGCTGGAATGATCACTTTTTTGTTCTCAAGGTCGAGCAAGATGCCTATTACATCATAGATACACTCGGTGAGAGACTTTACGAGGGTTGTGACCGGGCTTACATACTGAAGTTCGATCGTAGCACAACTATTCATAGGAATAAAACCTCTTCCAAGGATGGTCCCGGTGGAGAAGAAGGCAGCAAGCAAGCTGTGGCCGCCAAAGAACAGCTACTTTGCAAGGGAAAGGAATCCTGTAAAGAGTACATCAAGAGCTTCCTGGCTGCAATTCCTATCAGGGAGCTGCAGGCCGATATGAAGAAGGGAATTTCGCCCTCTACTCCGCTTCACCGTCACCTCCAGATCGAGTTCCACTACACCGAGGTGGCGAATGACATCGAAAACTTTTCGGAGTTCCCGGCCCTACCATTTTGGGAGTCGAGAAGTCAGATTTCTTGGCCACAAGGGTCGGCAGCTGTGGTAGTTGTATAGAGCCTTCTTGGAGCTACTGATATGCTAAAAACTCTTAGCTTAGCATCACAGATTTTGGTTGATGAGGTCTTTACAGATCAGAGTTTACCGAATGTGTTTTCTCGACTGGCTGACGCAGACCGAACCACTTCCTTTTATGGCGTTCGATTCTCTTCCAGCACCGTCATTGTAAAGAGAGAGGTACTTTAATCTCTAGTTTGCTTGTCTGATCTATCATCTGCTGAAAGAATTAGGACTTGTAATGTTAAGTCTGCTTTCAAGCAATGTGTTTGTGTGTTCTACTAATTGGTGGTTATGGTAACATCCTTTGTTGTATGATTTTGGATTTGAGCAAAAAAATAAAAAATTAATTGGTTGGAATATTTTTTTATCATCTTATCAATTATTTATGAGGGGTCCCACTCAAATTCCCTTAAAAAAAAGGGGGGCATTTGCATCCATACCATCCAATTTTTTTTGTATTTACATATCTAACCCCTAAACTTTGTTTTTTACATTTATGTCACCTATATCTTTCATTTAACATAAAAAATACCGCTATTTTAACCTTTATAAACTGAAATTCCTCCTTTATATATATATATATATATATATATATATAATGTAAAAATTGAAGTTTTGGTGTTAGGTATGTAAATACATGAGAATTGAGTGGTATTTTTGTAGAACTTACAGAAAAAATGATGGGCGATCTGGATATGGAATTAAGTATTATTTGAGAATCTCTATGGTGATGAATATAATTTCTTGCTTTTGTTCTTGCTGTTTATTGTAAAAAGTTTTGGATGATGACTCTTGATAAATTAAGGGTCCGTTTGGGGAGCTGATAAGTGCGGCGTACTATTTGGTCTGCGTATTTTGTTAGCTTATCCGAAACTGTGTTTAGATTTTTACACTAAACGCAGACCGTGGGGGTCGACCCTCGGTTGGCCCGCGGGCCGTGTTTCAGGATAAACAGTTTATCATGAAACGCACAAGCTGCCCCAAACGAACCCTAAATGCGCCTTTTTTTTCCTATACATGCTTTACTTTGATTATCATATTACGATGCNTCTTCTTGGTGTGACTCTCGGTTTAGAAGAGAGAGAAGGTGAGAGAAAGAGAGAGAGAGAGAATTCTTTCTTATAAGTCGACGTGGTCGACAGTGTAATCCTCAAAGCTAATAAAATCCTCTGCAGCTCCGTGGACGTAAGTAATTTGCCGAACCACGTAAATCTTGTGTCGCCTNTAGGAACTTGGGAGTCAAAGGAGATTATTAGTCGAGACGGATGCATGAAGCTCTCCGTTGACGTATTCTTTGCATCCATCGATCAGAGGAGCGAGCGAGCGGCCGGTCAGAGTGCTTGTACGGCTCTCGTCGCCGTCATTGCGGAATGGTTCAAATTAAACCGGGACACTATGCTCCTCAAATCTCAGTTCGACGGCTTAATACGAGAAGGCTCGTTGGAGTGGAGAAACCTATGTGGTAACCAGGCATACATTGACCAGTTCCCTGACAAGCATTTTGACCTTGAGACCGTTCTCGAGGCAAAGATTCGCCGTCTATCCGTTGTACCCAAAAAGTCCTACGTTGGATTCTTCCATCCAATAGGATGCGAAGGTATTGGTGGCTTCGACTTCTTGCAAGGAGCTATGTCTTTCGATAGCATATGGGAGGAGATTGCTCGTTCTGAGTCAGATTGCCTGTATATTGTGAGCTGGAATGATCACTTTTTTGTTCTCAAGGTCGAGCAAGATGCCTATTACATCATAGATACACTCGGTGAGAGACTTTACGAGGGTTGTGACCGGGCTTACATACTGAAGTTCGATCGTAGCACAACAATTCATAGGAATAAAACCTCTTCCAAGGATGGTCCCGTTGGAGAAGAAGGCACCAAGCAGGCTGTGGCTGCCAAAGAACAGCTAGTTTGCAAGGGAAAGGAATCCTGTAAAGAGTACATCAAGAGCTTCCTGGCTGCAATTCCTATCAGGGAGCTGCAGGCCGATATGAAGAAGGGAATTTCGCCCTCTACTCCGCTTCACCGTCACCTCCAGATCGAGTTCCACTACACCGAGGTGGCGAATGACATCGAAAACTTTTCCGAGTTCCCTGCCCTACCATTTTGGGAGTCGAGAAGTCAGATTTCTTGGCCACAAGGGTCAGCAGCTGTGGTAGTTGTATAGAGCCTTCTTGGAGCTACTAATATGCTAAAAACTCTTAGCTTAGCATCACAGATTTTGGTTGATGAGGTCTTTACAGATCAGAGTTTATCGAATGCGTTTTCTCGACTGGCTGACGCAGACCGAACCGGCTCGTTTTATGGCGTTCGATCCTCTTCCAGCACCGTCATTGTAAAGAGAGAGGTGCTTTAATCTCTAGTTTGCCTGTTTGATCTATCATCTGCTGAAAGAATTAGGACTTGTAATGTTAAGTCTGCTTTCAAGCAATGTGTTTGTGTGTTCTACTAATTGGTGGTTATGGTAACATCCTTTGTTGTAAGATTTTGGATTTGAGCAAAAAAATAAAAATTAATTGGTTGGAATATTTTTTTATCATCTTATCAATTATTTATGAGGGGTCCCAATCAAATTCCCTTAAAAAAAAGGGGGCATTTACATGCATACCATCCATTTTTTTTGTATTTACATATCTAACCCCTAAACTTTGTTTTTTTACATTTATATCACCTATATCTTTCATATAACATAAAAAATACTTTGATTATCATATTATGATGTTATGTATGTAAATATTAAATTTTTGGTGTCAGATATGTAATTATGTAAAAATTATATGATATGAATGTAAATTCCCCTTCCAGAATTAGTGTGGGGATCTTCATTGTGATCGAAACACCAGCTGTGCCTGAGCTGTTATATTGATTTAAGAAAGGATGCATCATATAAAAGCCGTCAAGGTTATCTTCAACATCACAGAAGGGAAAATTACATAAACAGCACTCAATTTTTATGGATTTACAAATCTCACGCCTAATTTTTTAGCGTTTGTTAGGGGAAGCTTATAAGTGCAGGTGGCGTTCGTGTGTTTCGCTAGCTTATCCGAAACTGTGTTTGGGTTTTTACACTAAACGCGGGCCGTGAGTCGACCCTTGCGGCGGGCATGCGGGCCGCGTTTTCAGAATAAGCTATTTATCCTGAAACGCACAAGCTGCCCCAAACGGACCCTTATTTGTATACACAAATATGAATTTGACTTTTAAAATGTGATAATGAATGTTAGGGTCTGTTTGGGACAGCTTATAGTGCGAGAATGTCGCCGTACTGTTTGGTTCGCGTGTTTCACCAGCTTATCTGAAACTGCGTTTGTTTTTTTTCACTAAACGCAGTCGCGGGTCAACTCCTGCGGTCGGCCGCATTTCAGGATAAGTAACTTATCTTGAAATGCACAAGCTGCCCCAAACGGACCCTTATTTTTCATATGATTTTGTTAGTCATGAAAGTTTAGGTGTGAGATCGGTAAATATGAAAATTTTAGGTGCTATGAATGTAAAAGCCTCCTTAAAAAAATTGCAAATATTTAATAGTGACAAAAAAAAATTTCAAAAGCTACAATGTTTATAGAAATAAACTTTGGACTTACATGATATTCCCCTCCCCTAATATTAGAAAAATTATTACGTCTTGTAAATTGGACGTGCAGATGATGGCATAGAGTGCGATCCACGATGTCGTCTGCATGTCCGAACATATTTTCTCTTGATTATAACAGTATTGAATTTCAAATCTTAACTTTGTAGTTTATATTCCTATTATTCTATATAATATATTTATGATTGCCCAAATATATCATATTTATGCATCATTTTAATTTTTTAATAATATATATTAATTGATATTATTATGACATTTATTGAAATAATATATCATTAATTTAATATTTATAAATGGCTAGATGCATATTAAAGGGGAAATTTGAATATGCATGCCTTAAAAAAGTGAAATTTACATGCATACCATACAAATTTACATATCTAACACCCAATGTTTGATAGTTTCACCTTATGTTATAAGATAATATTGAATTTCACTCATCTTTGACTTGTTGTACATTGAGATTCTTATTCCAAGTCTTTAAACACAATAATGTTTGATTCATAATGAATAAAATATAAAGTTGGGGTAAATAATTTCTAATTTCTTAAACTTTCAATGAAGCATACTATTTTTCATAATATTATACAAAAACATTATTGGAATATTCAACACCTAGAACCACATTTTACTTTTCATGCACACTCTTAACTCATCCTTGTAATCAATATTAACATTTAAAGCTTGAAGGCAAAGGAAATCAATGGTGAATGTGTTGGGAATGGAGATCTCCCTAAACTTCTACTAAGACTTCGATCCAGTTAGAAATCAAAACCATGGCGAAATAGGATCACATTGATTCGAGTAAATCAGAACGAAATATTCAAACAGAATCACAATAAAAATAACCTAGAAAGATATAAACAAAATAAGAATGTTTAACATGGAAAAACTAGAGAACGAGAAAAAAATCACGAATAACACGACCAATAAATTTTCAAAATGGAAAGTCTGAAATATACAAGATACTCCCTCATATATCCTCTTTACAATCGATAGAATTTATAGAACTTCGCTCGAAGCTTTCTCATGAGCTCACAAGAGAAAATCATGCTGAAATCCTCCTCGACACTTTTCTGTTTCATGAGGTCCCTTGTCAAAATGCCACACGTTATAGAGATTTTATGTTGTCACTCGAAATTAAACCGAACGGTAGGGAAACTAGAACTGGCACACCCACGCCACTTTTCAGCGCGANTAAACTAAAATATGATGATATACGTGATTTGATTTTGGCTGAGGAGGTGCGCAGAAAAGATTCTGGCGAGACCTCGTGTTCGAGTTCGGCACTGATAGTTGATTCTAGAGGGAGATCACGAGACAGGAACTCAAACAGAGGAAGATCAAAATCAAAGTCTGGTCAGCAGGCAACCTGCTGGAATTGTGGCAAAGTTGCCCACATAAAAAAGAACTGCAGAAATCTCAAGAAGGAGAATGTGACTCAAATGTTGTAACTGAAGAAATACATGATGCGGAATTGTTGGCGGTTCACAGTTCTGTTGATGACTGGATACTGGATTCAGGGGCTTCCTTCCATACATCTTCCATACATACTCCCTCATATCTCCTCTTTATAATCGATAGAACTCACAGAACTTCGCTCAAAGCCCTTTCTCATGAGCTCACAATAGAAAATCATGTTGAAATCCTCCTCGACACTTTTCTGTTTCATGAGGTCCCTTGTCAAAATGTCACACGCTATAGAGATTTTATGTTGTCACTCGAAATTGTGAGGCTTTAAACCAAACGGTACGGAAACTACACTGGCACACCCATACCACTTTTCGGAGTGGAAATGTTGTACTCTCTATAATTGGACACATAGGTGGCCGATAGATGGTGTGGGGGCGCTGCAGACCCTAGTGCGGGCGCGTTGTGCCCATTGTTCGCCTGGGCATGGGTGCACCGTGTCCAAAATCTTCCTTCTGCTTTGTTTGCTTCCTTGAAACAGTAAAAGCTCTTTCAGGCTTCACACCTGAACANTCCAAAATCTTCCTTCTGCTTTGTTTGCTTCCTTGAAACAGTAAAAGCTCTTTCAGGCTTCACACCTGAACAATATCACACTTAAGCGCGCCTAACACCTTTCAACCAGATTTTCACCTCCATCTATATCATATTCATCGTCATGTACCGTGGTGTGGCTCACCATCGACCTCATCTTTCATACTCTTAATCGGAGCCCTGTATAGCTCCAGTTTCTCGATAGTCGCCTCATTTGTTGACATGTCTGAGTGATTTTGAGTAGTGTGTATATTCTTTAAGAACAGCTACCCATCTTCTACTAGATATGTATTTTATAAATTCTTGTTGATTGTTCATTACACTTTCATAGCAGTGCTTTATTGATTGTTACACTCAAAAGCTTGAGGATCCACATCACCGTCTATTAATTTTGTTTGCCTGGGACACTCATGTATATGCTAAATACTCCCATTACATATGTAATATCTGGTTTAGTACAAATCATAACAAACATTAGACTTTGAGTTATTAAAGCATACTAAGTTCTCCTCATGTGTGCTTGCTTTGCTATAGACTTAGGTAATAGCTCCTTACATAGCTTGGAGTGACTACCAAAGGGGGTGCAAACTGACTTTGCCTCACACATGTTGATCATCTGAACATATTATGTCTGAGATAATTTTAGTGTACTTGTTGCACTTCTGTCCATACTGATTATCATTCTGATTTTTTTCTTGTTAAACTTAAATCCTTCATCTCGAACTTAATAATTTGTTCTTTAAGTCATTATTTTCATTGCAATCAACATGTCATCTACATACAAAAAAGTAAGATATAATAATCACTGAAATATTGATTGAAGCGACTGTGGTTTGTTTGACAATTCAAATATCCACTATTTGAAATGCGTCATTCAACCTCCTATATCATTGTCTCGGGTCTTGCTTCAAGCCATTGAAGTTCTTTTTTAATCAATAGATAAAACCTTCTTTCCCGGGAGAATTGTAACCATTTGGTTGCACCATGCATATTCCTCCTCTAGATCTCCATGTAAGAAAGCTATTTTCACATTCAAGTAATGTATATGCAGATCTTTCTCGGCTATCAGACTCAATACAACTTTGACGGTTGTCATCTTCACCACCAAAGAAAAAAAAATTGTGTGGTCCACTCCTTCCTTCTATTGGAACCCCTTCATAACAAGTTTTGCTTTGTAACGTTTAGTACCATCTAACTCCTCTTTCAAGATATAGACTCACTTTTTGTGTAGTGCTCTTTTGTCATATGGTTATATCATTAATTCTCAAGTTTGATTTAACTCCAAAGACTCACTCCCTTGAATCTTCAACTTGAATGACTTCCTCAAATCACTCTAGTTTACCACAATCAACTAATAACAAATAATATAACAAAGAAGAATACATGTATATTGGTCGTATCACTATACTATACCTTCTGACTTCAATAGCATATGATCGAGGTATCTTTTGTGCACTATTCGGTTGAGTACTTCTTCTTTTCCACCCTCCTGGTCAATAGTATATTCCATCTCAATATTTTTTAACTTTAAAAAATAATTGATAGATTATCTTGAGTTATGATCTTATCCTTATATATCTTCATCCCATTGAATGTAACATCCTAGATCTCGACGAATATTTTATTATGATAATCCTAGTATTTGTACTAAAACTCAATTGAGTCATATCCCAACCATCACCACTGCCCTCTGATCACCTTCTGTGAATCACTTATGAAAGTAGTCACCAACTATGACTTTGGCAGGTGACTCACACTGATGAGGTTTCTCTTCAAATTTGGAATATGTCTAATTCTAACATTCTCTTCTATCACTTCCTCTACTTGACCTGGAGTTTCCTTTCTTGGATTTGAATTTGTCTCTACCTGAATTGTTCATATATTCTATAACTGAACTTTCTTTTAACATTTTCATGTTAAATAACTTTTTTATTAGAAAAATCTTATTTGAAGCATAAAATTTTCCGTGTGTCTTTCTAGTGTTGCCATTAGATCCACCATGGATTTCTCATTTACCATATTGGATGAAATATACAAGGAATGTGATATGCATATCAAACTTATGATTTTTCAATCCAACCCCTCCCATTCCTTCGTAATCATAGACTTAGGCTTACTGGTAACTCCTTATAGTGGAAAGCATAATTTTTTTCTAATACATCCAATTGTCCACCTGCATCCTCTACAATGCAGAGTTCATTTCGTTAAACTTCTTAACTTTGTAACTTGCTTCCTAGTCTATTGCTCCAGCTCAATGAAACCTTTCGCTCTGTTATCACTTTGTTGGGAATGAAAATCTCCCTATATGTTTAGTAGGGCTCTGACACAATTATAATCAAAATCACTCTGTGGAATAGACTCACACAGATTCACGAAAACTATAACAAAATATTTGAAGGGAAGCACAAAAAAAATAATACAAAAAATACACCATGATTAAATGTGGAAAAACTGAAGAATGATAAAAAATTGTAGAACCACACCAAAAAAATTCATAATGAAAAGTCAAAAATGTACTTAATACTCAGTCACATCTTCTCTCTACAATCAATAAAATTTATTGGACTTAGCTTCAAACTCTTCATTTCAATCTCACAAGAAAAAATCACACTGAAATCCTCTTATTTGACACTTCTTTTAATTATGAGAATCCATTTTGAAACACTGCACGAGAGAGAGTCCATACCGTTACGTAGAATCGTGAGTCTTTAAATCGGACGGAGGTAGGGCTGTCAAAAAAGCTCGTTGTTCGCGAACAGTTCGTGTTCGGTTCGTCAATGAGTTCGTGTTCGATTCTTTCGATAAGTAAACGAGCCGAACGTGAATAAATTTTTTCGTTCGATTAGTTAAACGAACCAAACACCAACAGTGATCGNTAATATAAGTTATATAATTAATATAATATATTATTTATATATATTAATATTAGGGATTTCAAACTGGCTCGTCATTCGCGAACAACTCGTGTTCGACTCGTTCGTCAAGAAACAAACACGAACAGTGACTTCACGAACAATTTCAAACACGAGCTTATTTGAAATAAACTAAATTTCAAACGAACTGAACACAAACACAAGCTTTGTTCGTTCATGTTCGGTTTGCTTACACCCACAACTGATATGACTGCACCACTCCTTGCCATAGGAATATCGTGCTCTCTATAACCGTGTGCATGGGTACCAAATAGACGATATAGGGAGCTACAGACCCCAACTCAAGATCCACATCTCAACAAAATGGAGTTATTAGTTTATGCATCATTATTGATGGATTTGCAAAACCTTCACTAAAATACTTGTTAGAGTTTTGTAGCTTTATGTTAAACATCATTACATGCATTTCATTCTTATCGTGTGCTATGAAATTCACAGCAAAATAGTAATAATTTAGCTTCTTAAAGTTGCACAAAGATCAACACACAGAGATTAACAAAAAAAAATTATAGGAGGTGACACTATAATTTTTGTACGTAAAACCCCAAAAAGGGAAACACTGTGGGACCTAAAGATATGATCGAAATGTTATAAAATACCATTAATACACACAAGCATACATGCTAACCAAATAATAAATTGATCTGAGCCCGTTTATAGATCCAACAAGGAATGAGTGAACTCCCAAAGTCCCAAAGTCGAAAAAAGTTGTTATATATTGGTTTTGAGTTTAGCCCGAAGTTTCAAAACTAATTTGTAATCCTAATTTTTGTAAAAAAATAAAACATGAATCTAGTTTTGAATTTTAATAAGTGATATAAAACCTCCCTTAAATTGGCCGTATGTAAATTAGATAGAATGAAGTTGATAATTAAAAAAAATAACTTTCCTTACTCCCTCTTGATGCTAGTAAGAAAATTAAGATTTCATATTATAGTCAGTCCATAATCATGTAAAAACCTCAGTGTTTGAAAATTTCCTTGCATGAGTATACTATTATAACATCATTAATTTTATTCTCTTAGAGTAGTGTAGGTTAACTAATTGGTTGTACTAGTCTGCTCCCATAGTATTAGATCACAATCCATTTTAATATAAGGAGTAAATTATGTGTGAAAGGTTAAACTATCAATTTATGATCAAATTACACATAATTACATAATAAATGTGATACTAATTTGCATAGAATTCAATTAAGGGAGAAAGAAATTTAAGTTTCACTCATTACAGATGAACACAACAAAGATTTCATTAGAAATTCAATATGAAAAGAGTTAAAACAACCTCATTGATGTTCTTCACTGATGTTACAAGAATTGACCAGAGGATTTCTGAGTTTACACCCACTTTGAGTATAAATAATTACAAGCACACACGCTTGTTCTCACTCATGAGAACTCTAGGATCTATCCGATGATGGTGTTGAATGCGGCGAGTATTCTCCTCAAACTCCTATCTCTAATCTCTATCATCAAGTTTTATAACACTCTATAATGACCAAATATCTCCAAATGTTTTAGCTGATGCATATTTATCATTCCCTTCACAAAACAACATAATTTGAGTTGTCAAACCGTAATCCTGCATCTCCGGCCGCCTAGGCGCCCGGAACTAGCACCTAGGGGTGTAAACGAGCCGAACACAAGCGAGCCCAGGATTAGCTCGTGTTCGGCTCGTTTATATTTTGAGCTAAAAAAGTGTGTTCGTGTTTGGCTCGTTTGCTTAGCAATTTTAAACATAAGCCGTTCACGAACAAATAATCGTTTTGACAACTCTAATCAGTAGCCATAAGATGTTAAGCATTGGGTCAAGATTTAAAACATCATTTGAATCTAATTTAGTAGTTTTTATTATATTTTCTTAATTAATACTTTTAATGAGCCGTTCACGAACAAAGACTCGTTTTGACAACTCTAATCAGTAGCCATAAGATGTTAAGCATTGGGACAAGATTTAAAACATTATTTGAATCTAATTTAGTAATTTTTATTCTATTTTCTTAATTAATACTTTTAATTGATTATAAATCTTTGTAGCCTTGTAG
>JXCR01144024.1:81043-103655 GCA_002079205.1 Phalaenopsis hybrid cultivar | reverse complement strand
TAATTTTTATTCTATTTTCTTAATTAATACTTTTAATTGATTATAAATCTTTGTAGCCTTGTAGTCAATTAAATTTTTTAAAAATACTACTCATCAAAGATATATATATAATTGATTAATAGTATTTCGAGCCACAACGAGCCGAACACGAACAAACAAATATTTGTTCATGTTATTCGTGTTCGGCTCGTTAACTTAGCGAACGAGCCAAACACGAGCTTCTTAACGAGTCGAACACGAGCTGTTCGTGAACAACGAGCCATTTTGACAGCCCTACTAGCACCTGGGCACCTGTTTCTCTGTCTTTGAGCACCTAAGCCCCCAGGACTTTCTTAGGCACCCGGGAGTGGCTCCTAGGCATCGAAGGTCGGTGCCTAGGCACCTATTTTGCTTAGTTCAACTTGGTTCATTTCGTTTTGAGTTTGTTTTATCTCCTTTGCTCCTTAAATTGCTTGATCGCCTATACATTGTATATATAAATGTAAATACCACAAAAAGCATAAAAGTACATAAATAAAAGTACCATATAAACAACACACATATTGATACACTAGTAATCCACTAATAATTTTAGTTACATTGTGGCATATTTCTCTCTTAGCACAGAATGTAGAATTATAAAGTAAAGATCAAGCAATGATAAGAGTTAAATATGATGTAATAGTAGTGTTTTTTCATATATTATGCCATTTTATGCATTTTTATGATATATTTTATCCATATATGCAATATACATGTAAAACATATTATTTGGAGGACAATTGCAACTTTTTATTTGGCGCCCCAACCCCCGTACATAGCGCCTTGGCACTAGCAAGATCGCGCCGCCACATTATAGAAGCAACACTTCGATGCCTAAAGGGGATATGTTGGAGTCAAAATTCTGAGAGCAAGATGATTCATTGCCTAAACCAAGCACCTAATGCTGCATCCAGCAAAGCCCTAGCCCCCAAAAAAGCAACATCACATTGCTCGAACCCTATATTCAGATCCGAGAGACGTGAAAGGTGACGCTAGAGAGCAACGCTCCAACACCTCAATTAAGCATCACAACGCTACCTAGCAACTCCTCAACACTCATTATCAACATACCTCATTTTGGCAGTTCAACAATTGATTGGCCATAAATTATATAAAATAAATACTTAGGAGAATGGGGGGAAGCTTTTGACACTAGTATGTTCTCATTTATTAGCCTAAGTTTTGATTTCTTTATGGTAAGAGTGAATGTGAATGAGAAGTAAAGGAGAAGATCAAGTTGGGCCAAGCAAATACTTAGTAGCAATTATTTATTTCCAATTTCTTTTTCAAATCTTATTTTCTTTATAAAACTTGGTTAGATTTTCAATGATCGCATGCTCGTGTTTCCACTCATGCATACTACTTAAATCCTTACTTCTTTGGTTTGGTTTTAAAAGCATATGTGAATCCATATTAGATTCTTGTTCATGCGAACGAATTTGTTGATATTTTAGTCTTTAATTCATAGTTCACACTTTGGTTTTTTGATTTGTCAAAACATTTTAAACTCTAGGACTATCAGAAAAAGACTAGACACACATCTAAGTTAAATCATATGCTTTTAGTGGAATATGAATATTACCTTTCGTTCGTAGTATTTATGGGGAATGAAGATTTTCAGAGCTTTTATAGAATTAAGAAAACTTAATGATAATACGAAATTTCAATGCTTGCTAATCTTAGAAGATAATAAGAGGTATTAGTCCCCTATTGCCAGCTACAATAGGAGAATCTCGTGAAGGAACTTATCACTGATCAAACCAATTCAGAGAAGAATTGAAAACATTAAAAAATCATTTAACTCATCTTAAATTTTTTTCTTAAAATTAAAATTTTTAGACGCATTCTAAAACAGAAATCTAGCTTTCGAATTACACTTATTGTTTGTATTACTAGTATTTAAACTAATTTGAAATGACTAAACTTTCATGTTTACATTATACAATTACAAAATAAATATGATTTTTATTAATTTTTAAAAATAAAATACATAAAAGTGGTGAAAATATAAATATCAAGCTTTAGATGATAGATATGTAAATACATAAAATTGTTTTGGTATGTATATAAATTCCCACCCCAAATTTAGCAAACTCGGTTAAATAAACGCACGTGTCACCCCACGGCCAAATGAGCCCCATCTTCCCTCGTCAATCCGCCGTTAAATCTAACGGTTCACGTTCAGCCCAACAACCACCAACCCGGCTACCCTAGGCCGACGGTTCATATTGATCCCGCAAGCCGACAGGGACGAACGCTCCAGCCCGAGCGGTCCGGTCTGTATGAACCGGCTTAATGGATTTTAACACGGACCGGAATCTGGGTGCGCTCCTCTATACGCCGTTTAGTGGGATACGGCGAAAAAATCAATTCGAATTAATTTATAATTTAGACGTCTTAATTANATATATATATAATTGATTGGTAGTATTTCGAGCCACAACAAGCCGAACACGAACAAACAAATATTTGGTTATGTTGTTCGTGTTCGACTCGTTAACTTAGCGAACGAGTCAAACACGAGCTGTTCGCGAACAACGAGACATTTTGACAGCCCTACTAGCACCTGGGCACCTGTTTCTCTGTCTTTGAGCACCTAAACCCCCAGGACTTTCTTAGGCACCCAGGACTGGCTCCTAGGCATCCAAGGTCGGTGCCTAGCACCTTTTTTGCTCAGTTCAACTTGGTTCATTTTGTTTTGAGTTTGTTTTATCTCCTCTGCTCCTTAGGTTGCTTGATCACCTATACATTGCATATATAAATGTAAGTACCATGAAAAGCATAAAAGTACATAAATAAAAATAACATATAAACAACACGCATATTGATACACTAGTAATCCACTAATAATTTTAGTTACATTGTGGCATATTTCTCTCTTAGCAGAGAATGTAGAATTATAAAGTAAAGATCAAGCAATGATAAGAGTTAAATATGATGTAATAATAGTGTTTTTTCATATATTGTGCCATTTTATGCATTTTTATGATATATTTTATCTATATATGCAATATACATGTAAAACATATTATTTGGAGGACAGTTACAACTTTTGATTTGGCGCCCCAACCCCCGTACATAGCGCCTTGGCGCTAGCAAGATAGCGCCGACACACTATAGAAGCAACACTTCGACGCCTAAAGGGGATTGTTGGAGTCAAAATTCTGAGAGCAAGATGATTCATTGCCTAAACCAAGCACCTAATGCTACATCCAACAAAACCCTAACCCCCAGAAAAGCAACATCACAAAGCTCGAACCCTATATTCAGATCTGAGAGACTCGAAAGGTGACGGTAGACAGCAACGCTCCAACACCTCAATTAAGCATCACAGCGCTACCTAGCAACTCCTCAACACTCGTTATCAACATACCTCGTTTTGGCAGTTCAACAATTGATTGGCCAAAAATTATATAAAATAAATACTTAGGAGAATTGGGGGAAGCTTTTGACACTTGTATGTTCTCATTTATTAGCCTAAGTTTCATTTCTACATGTTAAGAGCCAATGTGAATGAGAAGTAAAGGAGAAGATCAAGTTGGGCCAAGCAAATACTTATTAGCAATTATTTATTTCCAATTTCTTTTTTAAATCTTATTTTCTTTATAAAACTTTGTTAGATTTTCAATGATCGCATGCTCGTGTTTTCACTCATGCATACTACTTAAATCCTTACTTCTTTGGTCTGGTTTTAAAAGTATATGTGAATCCATATTAGATTCTTGTGCATGCGAACGAATTTGTTGATATTTTAATCTTTAAATCGTAGTTCACACTTTGGCTTTTTGATTTGTCAAAACATTTTAAAATCTAGGATTATCAGAAAAAGACTAGAAACACGTCTAAGTTAAAACATATGCTTTTAGTGAAATATGAATATTACCTTTTACTGTTCGTAGTATTTATGGGGAATGAAGATTTTTCAGAGTTTTCATAGAACTAAGAAAACTTAATGATAATACGAAACTTCAATGCTTGCTAATCTTAGAAGATAATAAGAAGTATTAGTCCCTTATTGTCAGCTACAATACGAGAATCTCGTGAAGGAACTTATATCTGATCAAACCAATTCAGAGAAGAATTGAAAACATTAGAAAATCATTTATCTCATCTTAAATTTTTTCGTAAAATTAAAATGTTTAGATGCATTCTAAAACAAAAATCTAGCTTTCGAATTACACTTATTATTTGTATTACTAGTGTTTAAACGAATTTGAAATGACTAAACTTTCATGTTTACATTATACAATTACAAAATAAATATGATTATTATTAATTTTTAAAAATAAAATACATAAAAGTGGTAAAAATATAAATATCAACCTTTAGATGATAGATATGTAAATACATAAAATTGTTTTGGTATGTATATAAATTCCCACCCCAAATTTAGCAAGCTCGGTTAAATAAACGCACGTGTCACCCCACGGACAAATGAGCCCCATCTTCCCTCGTCAATCCGCCGTTAAAGCTAACGGTTCACGTTCAGCCCAACAACCACCAAGCCGGCTACCTAGGCCGACGGTTCATATTGATCCCGCAAGCTGACAGGGATGAACGCTCCAGCCCGAGCGGCCCGGTCTGTATGAACCGGCTTAATGGATTTTAACGCGGACCGGAATATGGGTCCACTTCCGTTAAACGCCGTTTAGTGGGATACGGCGAAAAAATCAATTAGAATTAATTTATAATTTAGAAAAGTCTTAATTAATTATATATTTCCAAATTTATTCCTCATCCGTTCGCACCAAATTCATTCCCATCCGAGAGCGGGAACTGAGGGCAGTGAAGTTCTTGAGGGCAGAGGAAGTGGAGAGAGAGAGAGAGAGGCGATGGCGAGCGCGGAGAAGGGCGACTCAGAGGTGGTTTCTGTGGAGCTTCCTGCGCCGGAGGGGTGGCGTAAGAAGGTTCGATTTCTTGTTTCTGCTTTGATTGAATCTTGTTTTCATGATTCTAGGTGGAATATTGTGTTTCCTTGCTTCATTTTATCTGTATTTTTTGGCGCTGNCTGTGGAGCTTCCTGCGCCGGAGGGGTGGCGTAAGAAGGTTCGATTTCTTGTTTCTGCTTTGATTGAATCTTTTTTTCATGATTCTTGGTGGAATATTGTGTTTCCTTGCTTCATTTTATCTGTATTTTTTGGCGCTTTGGTTAGGGTTTTGGCAAGCCTTGTGTGTGGGTGTCGGTTGCTGTGCTAGGGTTTCTTGGATTTGCTTGGGGCCTTGTTTGTGGCCGTGGATGGAGTAGTTGAGATGAGGGAGGGGGAGAGTGGTTTAGGAGTTGTAATTTGATGAAGGTCGGATGAACTTTTATTATGGGTGTTTGTTTTGCGCTTAATTTTTGGCGATTTGATGTAATTTTTGTAGGGTGGGTTTTGATGATAACTGTTCTTGTTTGTTGTTTTTTCAACGCTAGGTTTTGCTATCGTTTTACTGGAAGTTGAGATGGACGTAGGAAAAAGGTCTAAATAAGATTATCTTATTGGTTTTCTNTGGCAAGCCTTGTGTGTGGGTGTCGGTTGCTGTGCTAGGGTTTCTTGGATTTGCTTGGGGCCTTGTTTGTGGTCGTGGATGGAGTAGTTGAGATGAGGGAGGGGGAGAGTGGTTTAGGGGTTGTAATTTGAAGAAGGTCGGAGGAACTTTTATTATGGGTGTTGTTTTGAGCTTAATTTTTGGCGATTTGATGTAATTTTTGTGGTGTGGGTTTTGATGATAACTGTTCTTGTTTGTTGTTTTTTCAACGCTAGGTTTTGCTATCGTTTTACTGGAAGATGAGATGGACGTAGGAAAAAAGGTCTAAATAAGATTATCTTATTGGTTTTCATGCCATGGAGACAACTTTTTGACTGATTGATTATTTGGAGGCCTGGTTTCATTTGCTTTATTACAAATCTTATTGAGAAATCTTATATAATAAATGGATGCCGACCGATAATTGGTCTTAAAAACACCTTGAAGCCTGTTGTTTAGAGTATAATGTATGTTTGGATTTTTGATAATTATTATTAAGTAGAATTCATAATTTTTGAATTTGATATCAGAGCCCGCCTTACCAGCTTTGAAAGTTTTAGTGCTTTTAGGATTGGACTAGGTGATTGGTTCAAATTTTAACAATTACTATAACTTATTCAACAGTAATATATACAAAGGTATCTACCAATAGAATGATGCACTGTTACCTTAAACATACTAAAACACTCTGCGCATCAAGTTGAAAATCTCATAGAACTAACTATCACAACCATAAAACTAAAAAGTTAACGGTCATTAGTTAGACAGTTGGTCTCAATAAAATGTAACTTGGTTGTTTAAAACAACAGTATCTCCCACTTGCTAATAATAGCTACCATAGACTCGATCCTTAAAGTGATCACAACTTGATCACTCGGTTAAATCTAAAATTGAAATTATGGAATGATTTTTCAACTCAATAGGGTGAATAACCATAATGCAAAAGTTAGAAACTAAATATTTGGCATTTGCATAACCCTATATTTAAGGATAAGGTATGCATAACCATACCGATGGCATTGAATTAATTACATGCATCCAATAATCTGCGTGAAGGTTCACCTTAATAAAAAAAAAAAAACACATATTTTAGCTCAATTTCAAATGTTTTTTTGTATTCACATGGTAACTTAAATTTTCTATGAACATGCGGTGAAAAAATTTGCGACATATATCATAAATATATATACATCATATTAGTTAGTTTAGTTTATAATATTTATTATCAACTACACGTAATTTCAGAGCTACTAATCTTGTGCCACAATTAAACAGATTATTCACAATACATAAAATAATCTAAACAATCTATTTTGTTGTCCTAATTACATTTTGTTTTAGAATCTATAAGTTTACATTATGATGACCAATGTTTAACTTATAGTCTTATATATAGTTACCATCCACACATAAACTTATAGATCTTCTTACCATCCAGACTATCAATATTGTTTAGCATGTCATAATTTAATAAAAATTGTAACTTCTTAGATTGACATATTAGAATGAAACAAAAGTAATGATATGTGATGCATATAGTTGGTCTGTTATTAGTAGAGTTGAGAAGTGGATTCCCTTCCCTCTTTAACGTGACTCATCGATCCTCACATCATAAAGTAGAAAAAGATCTATAAATTCCATTTTAGCTAGAGTAATTTTAAGCTATGGAAAACATACTGTTTGAGTAAGGCACAACTATCGTTCATAGGTGTGAGATGAATGTATTTTGAGCACATTCTTTGAATAGTAGTCTTATCACTGTGTAGATCATTAAACATAAGCAACAAATAATAGTTTACCATCTCCCACATAATGTCAAAGAATTTGATGGGAAAGTCTTCATGAGCTAGAGATCTGTTAAACCCTAGAGTGAAAATTGCCGCCTTAATTTCTTTAATGCTGAAGTGGGAATTTAAATCTTTCAACAACAAAGCATCATTGCAAGTATAAAATTTATTAGTCTTTCGAGAACATAGAGCAAATACTTTTGTGGAATAGATTTGTGAAATCTATAAAAGCTGTAAAAATGTCATTCTAGTAATCTATAAGCTTCACAAACTTGGCTTGATGAATAAAATTGAACTTTCTTCTTCCATTAACCATCCTATGAAAATATAATGTGTTATTATCTTTTTCTAAATTCCAATTGACTTGAAACTTTTGGTGGCAATGGATTTTAATGAGATTCATATTAGTAAGAATGTTATTGTTCAGAACATCAATGTTCTCCTTATCAGAAACATTTGAAGTCTCCTTACTTCATATCACAACCATTTGCCTAAAAGACTTAGCTTTGTGACGATTCTTTTGACCTTTCACAAAAACCAAGTCCACCAATTGGTTATTGACTCTTGAAGGCCCTCTATATTCACCAATAATTTTCAAACTGAAAATTTGGAGCTGAGTTTGGCTATTATATAATTAGCAACTCTTTCAAAGCAATGATCAGGCATGACTTTACCACGAGCTTGAAGATGATAGTTTGGAAAATAGGCTTCCCTAAAATAAATGAATAGTTTTTTCTTCACTCATGAATGGGGAGATGGTTTTGCTGACGCATCTTTAAAGCCAACCATGATTTTGGTTTCACCGAGATTAAATTTACTTACATAATTTCTTCACTCACAAATGGATTGTTGTTGCACTTAATGTCTTTCTAATTATCTCCTTATTTTTTTCTTCAGGCCCCTTCAAATTAATCTTTTCCGCTAGTTAAAAATACCAAGGGCTTACGCTTGACTTAGAGTATCAATAATACTATCATTCTTATATCCATTCTTGTTTGGGCTTATAATTTTACATTTTTTTTTTGTATTTATAATGATGTAAATTGTCGTATGAATTTAAATTTGAATTGTGTAAATTAGATCTCCTTTATTGTTGGAGCTATTAAAATCAATTTATTTAAGTAATTGCATAGGCTGTAATACAATTTAAAAGGTCATCATACCAATTGACAAACTCGAACACTGATCTACTTGTTCATTAATATTTGTGAACAAGCTCATGTTGTTTAACAGATAGTTTGCTTAGGATTGAATAAAATACTTATTCAATGATGCTTATTATTACTTATTTGATGATTTATTTTTTGTTAATTATTATTTTTAAATATTCTATACACTTAAAAAATTATTTATTTTATTAGAATTATGAATTAGATGAAAAGATCAAACCAATGGCTAGATATATATAGATTAAAACTTTTTCTTACTCTTATTTGAAGGTTGCCAAACAAGTTAAATATAGCTAGTTAATTATGATAATTTTGATTAAAATTTATAATTTTAATTAATCATAGTTTTTATACTAAGTGTTTAAATCATTTGCATCAAACATATATTTATTTGGGCTCAATTAATGATTGATTAATGCTCATGCTTGATAATAAAACTTGTAAATAATCTTGACTAATATTATAAAACTTGGATCATGTTAAAGCTCGGCTTGAAGTTGGTTAGGAAGCAAGTGATCGAGGTTGATTAAGGCAGTGCTTGGCTTGTTCAGTTCATTCATCGCTTTATTTATTTCCATACAAATTTCCATTAATGGCATCTTCCTTTTTATGATTGACACCTGCAGTAAGTGATGGAAACATATAATTAATTACCTTAAGATCCGTGTTCATAGGCATCATGATTTTTTTCTACATTTAGCATATTTTTTCGTTTTATCCTACTTCTTTCTTCCATCTGAATGTTACTTGTTTTTCATTTTATTATAACTCTGAATTTGTAGTCGAAGTCATTATAATCTAACTTCCAAAGTTTAGTAATGCTATTAAGGACTGGACATTGTATTAGAAATTTAGAATTGTTGCCTCCAAAAAATGTCTTCTTGAATGGGGCATGTTTATCCATGCTAACGAGTTTGCTAAACTTTGAAGTAACGACTTCTTGGAACAAGCCAAACATTAACACCTCTTTTACTTGGGGAGTAGATCCAATTTTTTCATCCTTTTATGGACTGTCAATGCAACTTCCTGAAATTTCCTACATTTGCTACTGACCAAAGGATCAGGAATTTAAGAAGATTTGAATTTCATAAAAATGACTCTTGCTTTATAACGTGACATTGTGGAACACATCTTCCTTCCAATATCATTATAATTTATTAAGCATTTCACATCTATTTCCTATATATAAAACATTAAGGAAACAAAAGGTTTGCGGTGAGTTTTTATCCTCATCCACAAACTATAGAGATGGTTTAACAATCCTACATTTTTTATCCATGAAGAAGAAGGACAAGAACTACCCTATGCCCTATCTTTCTTACATCCATAACAAAAGATGTCATTTCTACTATCCTTAGCCACTTGACCAGGAAGCAAATAATTGTAACAGTTACTGTTTAAAAGAAAAAAATGTAACAGTTAATCTGATTGGGATATTCTTTTACCAAAAGGAAGCAGAGTAAAGGAAGTACTATGGAACTTCTTATCGGGATAAATTGTTACCAAAAGGAAGCAGAGTAAAAGAACTATGAAACTTCTTGATTGATTAAACCACCATAGAAAAGGAAATTTCCCTCACGCCTTTCTTACCCTCATAACTAGCTTTAGGCCTCGTTTGAGAGGATTTCTTCACTCCATTGCAGTGTGTGATGCACCCCTAGCATGTGCTGTTTTTCTGCGTGTTTTATGTCAATTCAATTCCCCTAAGACGGTGCCAAAAACTTAACTCGACACGTAACTACGCAGTAATTTAGCTTTAAAAAAATGACAAAAAACTTGACCCAATTTATATTTAACAGCTAATATACAAAATTAAAATATTATAAAATATAACAAATAGTTCACACACTATGGGTTCTATGCAAGTGCAAGTATCGCTTATATAAGACTTTCTGATTAAGCCATGAATATCGATCCCACGAGAAAGCGAGGAAAGATGTTCTTAGTCAAATTCCAGTCTACTACTATTAGTCCTTAGTTCAGAATGTTGATTAAAATGATGTTTTATCTAGCAACTACTCCTAAATGTCATTGTTAAATGTATGGATAGTAACTATTCCTAAATATAAATATTAATTCTAAAGATAATCTTTTTTGGATGAGTTGGTTTGGAGAATTTTAAGATGTTAAAAACTACTTTTCTTATGTAGCAAATTGGATAATGTAAAAGAATGAGATACATTAAATATTGTATGTGCCAAATAAGAATAATTTTTAATTCTCTACCCTGATTCAGTGTTATAGAAAATCATTAGCTAATCTTAGGTTTAGTCCCTAAATATTCTACTCTGATTCAGTGTTATAGAAAATCATTGGCTAATCTTAGGTTTAGTCCCTAAATCCGTGGATAGACTAGGAGGATACTGGCTCCCACTCCAGAACTCCCACTTCCCTTCCCCTGAAAGCTAACTCTCGCTTTAGTTTTTAAACACCAAGATCGAATTGAGAAGTTTTAGTCTGTCACACTAGAAATCTTCAATTCTACACCTAATAAAGTATATTTTCCTATTTATTTGCACTTAATCCCATGGACGAACTACTCCTTCATGGACTTAAATGTGATTCTCACTCTGTTGTAGAACTCATACTCCATTTCCTGGATCATATATTTCACAATGTATTTTAAAAATTCAATTGACCAAATCGAAATGTAAATTAAGAGCGGAGTTGAAAAATCATCATAATTTATGATTAAAATTTCTTTTAGCATGCTCCCCAATGTCCCAAACATGAATCTTACTCATTGCAAAAGAAAAGTAAAAGAAAAATAACGATATAATATTCTCATGCCATTATTTCAAAAAAAAAAAAGTAAGAGAAACACATCACAAAACACAACAAAAAACTTCATTAAATCAAAACAAATCCACTAGATAAATGTTTACAAAATGATAAGATAATGAAGAACACAATACTTAGTTTTTTCCCCTTAAAAGAAAGATGACTCTCTCCCACAAAGTCTCACGCTAATTCATGCAATGCTAGAACATTTCTTTACAGATTCTCTCAAAATTTCCTCACCAATCTCTCCAAAAAGGTAGAAATCTACATTTCTATTTCTATTCTAAGATTTCTAAACATTCTCCACATTTTTTCATACATACACCATTTTTTCTGACATAAAAATTCTATTATGGTGTAGAGACGAATTTCTCAAGAGATGTCTCAAACAACCTTCCAAAAAGCGTCCAAATACATTAAATCTTCTAGAAATTCGCTCAGGATTGCGTCCATACCGTCTCGGGCGCTGTCAGGTCCGTTTTCTGCACTCTGGCAATGTCGGCGCCAGTTATGGCGCCGTCGACGCCCGCCCTGCGCAGCTCCACCATTTTGCTTCGTTTAGCTCTGTTTCGCCTCGTTTCAGTTGCGTTATGTTCCTAGCAGATAAATCTACAAAATAAACATAATGACAAACTTTTTTTAGAGTGTAATTTCATTAAAAAAATGCGTGATAAGTGTAAAAAAGATTAAACATAGAAAGACATTGAAATGTGTCAGGATAGAATTTTCTTTTTTGCTCGTTTTTGTTCCAAATTGCACCGTTTTTGTTTCTTTTTCTTCAAAACTCAATTTCTTATTCCTGAAACAAAAAATATGCAAAATATATTCCTTTAAAGTGCAATATCATTGAAAATCACCAAATGTATGTATTAAAACATATGAAAAATTGAACCTTTTTTAGGCGTATCAGTGTGGCGGAAGCGGATGAGCACTGTCTCTCATCGTTTCGTCCACTGTAACACCGAATATGGGGAAATTTTGGAGGCAAAGATGCCATGAATTTTTACCTGACGTTCTGCATTTAATAACTTGAAATGTCAAAATTATTCTTAAACGTGATAATTAAGTGTCATAAAACGCATATATATTTTTTTATTCAAACAATCATTTTATCTTAACAAATCAGAATGTTATAATACATCTTCTTCGACTGGAGCATTTAAACGGTCTTTTCCGAAAGTCAAAGCGCCCTCAAACAAGTTCGTAATCCTCTAGCTACGCACTAAAGTAGAAGTGGCAATCCCTGTTTCTCCACAAGTTGAGTTAGATNAGTAGCTGTGGCAATCTCTGTTTCTCCACAAATTGAGTTAGAACTTCACCCTTATAAGTTTATAAATTACTAAATGTTGGAAATGTTAGTGTAGAAATGAGATCTTGATAGTTGTGCATAGAGAGTTGAAGAAAATTGAGGTGAAGAAGGTTAGCGATAAGGTGATTGTTGTAATGTTAACTGCCGATGTTGACTTGTAAATGTGGTCGATGTTTATTTTCCTTAAAATTTGATTAAAATATAATATAAATACTTAATTTTATGAAGATTTTTGTTAAGTAGTATGTGTGCTCAAGGAAGGAATAATATTTATTTGGGTGACTTAATCAAGTACAATGATTTTAATGGGGGTTTATGAGAGGATTCATAATGGTTATGAAATAGAAGGGAAAATTGCAATTTAGCAATCTTTACTTTATTTCATAGAAGCACATGAACTCGCTTTTACTATTTGTACAATATAATACGATCAATTTGTAGAATATGTTCAAGTATTCTTGATCTATTATATGAAAAATTGGAGATATATTTGACGTTTTAATTTTTAGATTTAAGGTTAGAAGGTTAATATGCGGAAGTTCTTTAAGTGTTTTGTGCATAAATGTTTAGAAGTAAATTTTATAAAGTGGCACAAGTTGAATTTGATATATAAATTTGAATTTTGTGTTGTAAAAGGTTATTGATATCTTTGTTAAGCAATTAAAAATAGATGCTAGAATGAATGTGCGTTAAGATTGTGTCACTTCTCATTTTGGTCGTTCTTGATTAAGAACAAGATATAATAGGAACAGACAACATGACTTATAATAATTAGGATCGAAAGAGTAGGAAATCAATATGATCAGATTGTAAGAAAACACAACTACACTTTTATAATCCAATATATACCTCATAATATTAATATAGTCGTGTTTAATTTAAATTGTTAAAATGGATTGCATAGCTTTTAGTGAAATCAATAATAATAACATACCAAAACTTTAATTTGATATCATCTATATTCTTCTTCTATAATACATCCAAACTTCGAGTTATGTGGTAAACTAGTCACTTGACAATTACCTTACTCCTTTTTATTGCCTGAAACAACACCAACTTAATATCTAATGAGCTATAAGTTCAATGGGATAAACAATTATAATATAAGTTTCAAAATACAAGAATGAAAATACTAAAATAAATGCTACGTTTTTATATTAACAAGATTATCACTAATCATTAGACATGGCTAGCTTAGTGTTGTAAATTTAAATTAAAATATATTTTGATTAGTATGTAAGTAAAACATAATTATAATTAACAAACATAAATGTCTACAAAAAGGCTAACTATATTTTGAAGTGTCAAAACATTTACTACTGTATGCCATTTCATTGACGTGTTTGATTTAATTTTATTTCATTTCTTATTCAAATTAATCATAATCTTAGAAGTGCCATATGTTTTTGTATTGACTTTGACGCATACCTATTTTTTGATCATCATCTAACTTAGTTCTCATAATATCCATTGATAGGGTTTGGGCATAATCTAACATGACAATTATTAATGGCCTCACTATTTAAAATTAGATTGTATCATACCAACTTTCTAATACTGAGAATTTGGATCTCATTTTAGCTCTTGTTGAGACTCACCTTGGCGGAACTTTTTCTCTCTATATGTGTTTTATTAACATTTGTCAAACTATTTTAGACGACATGATCTGTCAAAAATTTTTTGTTTTAAACATGATAATCATAAATTGAGAGCTACTTGTGGGCCAGTTTGACGTGATCATTGTTCATTTTGGCGCCTTTCTAATCGGGTGTGTGACCGTATGTGCATTTTTTGTTTAGCGTTCATCCTCTTGTTGTCTCTTTCTCGATCATAGAGTTTTTAGGTCTTCTCCTTTTTATCTCACCTATGGTTATTTTTTTTTTCGCTTCTTTCTTGCTATGATCATTCTCTTCTTTTGTCTTTGGTTGTGCTTTGCCTAATATTCTATTTTCAACTTGGATTCGTCTTCTTTGCCTTTGAGTCTTCACCAAGCTCCCCTCTTTCTCCTTATTTTGCCCTAGTGTGATACTTGAGTTAACCCAAACCATAATAGGAATGACAATATTATTGCTAAAATTCAGAGGAGTTACAACAAAGACTCTTAAAATTAAAACAAAATAGCATAAAATACAAGTGACACCCTAAGGCAATATGGTGGGTTGCAGCTGGACAAGTGGTGGGAGGAGGGAGGATTTGGAGGTGCGACAGCAAGTTGGCTGGCTATGGGACGGTGCGACAACACACAACAGGTGATAGGACAAAAGACAGGTTGGTCGGTTGAGTGGATGTGCGACAATCAGCAATAAAGGGTTAGAGGGGATTGTGGCAGCAAGTAGGCAGAGTTCTACGTGACTGTGGATGGCTGTAGGAGGGGCAAGTGGGAATGACAATTGTTTGCAGTCGGAGAAGTGGAGTTGGTGGATGGCTGTAGGAGGGACTAATAATGACAGGAGGTGGGGGGGTTTGGTTGGCAGTTGGGTGGAGATAGGTAGATCCGTAGGAAAACAACCATAGGGTTATTTTTCGGTGATCTGCAACAAGGGAATGCTAGTGAGGGATGGTTGTGGAGCATGAGAAAGTCGATTATAATCATCATTTCAGAGCGAGATATAGATATATCACATCTCATTCTTGGACACAACCCTAAGGTAGAAAACTGGCGACGCAGATGATTGTCCTGACAGAAAAAACTAACCCTAAACGAAGAAAATATTTATTATAATATATAACTAGGAGGGGGACCCCTCCCCTTTGGCAGCAACCCTAACCCAAGCCTAGGGTTGATCACATGCTGAACTGATGGGTTCAACACCCCCTCCCTGCCCCTCCCGATGAGCTCGACATCAATGTCTTGAGGTTGGTAGAGCTTCGATCTTGTTTGTCAAAACATCTGTCAGCACGTTGAAAGTAGTGTAGTTGCTGTGATTCGAGAAGCACCTGTATCTCAATATCGACTTCACTGTCCCTGAAACCATGAGGGTTTTTCCTCTACTTGTGTGTTTACTTTACCGAGTTGAACCGGGATTTTGTGCGAAATGTATTCTGCCTAACTCTCCAAAAACGACCCAAGATTGGTTCAACCCTGTCTGAGGTTACAGTTGTTTGAATCTCTCTTAATAGTAGCATCCATGGTGGTAAGATATCTGTCATGATGTCTTAAAATACTCTTTCATGACTGTCTTGTGTTTGGAGTATGCATCTGTGTTCTACATCATCTATCGTCACCAAGCTTGATCACACCAACGTTTCTTTGCTTGTACGGGCGCCTATGTTCTTAGACTCGTTAGAAGGTTGAAGGACAATTCACTTACTATATATGGTGAAGGAGTAGATGTTCCTTAACTCATCGTGCTTAGTCTTTTGGTTGAATTGCCAAGGTCTCCTCAATAGAGTGTGGCAGGCATATATGGGCACCATATCACACCACACCTGATCCTGCAGCTAGGGCTTAATCAATATGATTGTTAGTTGTTCATGCACTACTTTTGCTTGTGTCGAGCTTTAATATATTATTCAAGCTTGACTTGTTTAACTTTTTCAATGTTTGAACTTGATTTGTATTTGAATATGTTTATAACAAGTGAACGAGTATTTAAACAACAACAACAGCAACAAAGCCTTAATCACACTACGTGGGGTCGGCTACATGAATCCTTTTTCTCCATTGCGTTCTATTTAGTATCATATTTTCATTTAGTTCTAGTAAATTAAGATCATTTTTTATACAATAAGCCCAAGTCTTCCTAGGTTTACCTCTGCCTTTCTTAACACAAGTCGAATCTAAAGCATCTACTCTCTTAATCATATCATCAGATGGTCGACGTTTAATGTGACCAAATCATTTAAGACAATTTTCTCTAATTTTGTCTGTCACAGTAGCTACACCAACCCGATCATGGATATATTCATTCCGCATTTTGTCTTTAAGTGTAAAGCCACTCATCTACCTAATCATTCTCATCTCGGCAACACTTAACTTATTATCATGCTTCTCTTTTAAAAGCCAACATTTAGAGCCATAGAACATTGCAGGTCTCACCACCGTCTTATAAAATTTTCCTTTCAGTTTAAGCGGTATTTTTCTATAACACAAAAGGCCCGAAGCATTCCTCCACTTCAACCAACCAACTTGAATTCTACTATTAAAATCCCCATCTTTATCACCATCGCTTTGAACAATGGACCCAAGATATCTAAATCGTTCACACCTTTTAATAATTTGATCACCCAAAGTCACACTTATGTCACTAGAGCTACTACTACTAAAATTACATTCCATGTATTCAGTTTAGTTCTACTTAAATGAAGGCCTTTAGACTCCAATGTAGACCGCCATAATTCAAGTTTTTCCTGGGCTTTTTCTCTCGTTTTATCCACGAGAAGGATATCATCAGCAAAAAACATACACCAAGGTACATCCTCCTGTAGATGTCCAGTAAGACCATCCATAATTAAAACAAAAAGATATGGGCTTAAAGTCGATCCCTGATGTAATCCAACAAAAATAGGAAAATATTTTGTCAATCCTCCTTCAGTTTGAATACAAGTAACAACTCTAGTATACATTTCTTTAATGACTTGAATATAAGTCATATCAACACCTTTCTTCTCAAGAACTCTCGAAAGGATATCTCTTGGAACCTTATCGTAAGCTTTTTCTAAATCAATAAAAATCAAATTTAGATTCTCCTTAGCATCTCTGAACGAGTATTTAAACGAGCTAAATAATTCAAACAAGTATCTAAATTTTCATCTGAAAAATTCAATAAATAATTTTATCGATCTAATTGCATATTTTAATTTACCGATTATAAACTGTGTAAAAATGAACTCTCTAAAAACAACCCAAGATTGGTTCAACCTGATTTGAGGTTATAGTAGTTTCAATCTTTTTGAATGGTGGCATCCATGGCGGTAAGATATCTATCCCGATGTCTTAAAATACTCTTTTGTGACTGTCTTGTGTTTGGAATCAACATCTCTGTCCTATCATCCTCTATCGTCACCAAGATTGATCTCACTGACGTTTCTCTGCATCGACGTTTCTCTGTTGGTAAGGGCACCTATGATATTGGACTCATTTGAAGCTTGAAGGATGATGCACTTACAATCCTTGGTAAAGGAGTAGATGTTCCTTAACCCATCGTGCCTAGTCATATGGTTGAATTGCCACAATCTCCCCAATAAAGTGTGGCGGGCATATATGGGCACCATATCGCACCACATCTGATCTTGCAACTAGGGATGCAATCGAGCTGAGTTAAGTCGGGTATATCATAGTTCAAACTTGACTTGATATAATTATAAGATGTTCACGTACGATTTTTATTTGTGTCGAGCTTTAATATATTATTCAAGCTTGACTTGTTTAACTTTTTCAATGTTTGAACTTGATTTGCACTTGAATTTGTTTATAATAAGTGAAGGAGTATGTAAACAAGCTAAATAATTCAAACAAGTATCTAAATTTTCATTTAAAAAATTCAATAAATAATTTTGCAGATTTTATTGTAAATTTTAATTTATTGATTATAACTCTGTAAAAATGAAAGTTAACTCGTGAACCATGATCATATGGGATGTATGCTTTCATATTATAGCATGATCATACTTCTATGTTTGCACTAAACTCTAGCTTTTAGGCTCTGTTTGGCGCTGCTGCAGCTTCTTAGCTTTTCAGCTGCAATTGTGCTGCCCCAGGAAACTGCTGCGAGGAAGCTGGTTGTTTGTTTGTTGCAGCTGCGTGAGAACAACTGTGGGACAGCTGTTTCTGAAAAAATGATCATTTTGCCCATGTTTCTAAAACCAGCTCTTATGAATTTTAAATTTGCATAAATTTCATATTTGCATAAAGCCAATTTACATAGATTTCAGATTTGCATAAAGTTGACCAACATAAATTTCAAATTTCTTTCACAATGATAAGGTTACCAAAGGATTTCAACATGCCTTTACATTCTTATTATCCAGTTCTTCATAAAAAGTTGCATACCTAACACCTTAATTTTATGTTAACAAAAGAAATCATCAATACAGGTTATGTATATACATATACATAAGAAAAGAAAATTGTCTAGTTTGTATGTAAATCTTTCAAACACTCTTAACCGAATATATGCATGTATCACACTTCATTAATCTTCATTGAAACAAGCTCAAAATCCCATCTTAACTGATGCCTATTGAAAGCAGATGGCTAATTAAAGGAAGGAAGCCCAGTATCATATATGTACATATAGTTTTGTGAGCAGTGTCGGCATACCTCTAGTGCTTTTTTCAAACCAAAATACTCCTGTTTTCTCCTTTTTTTTATTCCATACGAAAAACAATAATTCCACAAAAATAACATTTAAAAAAAAGCAACGTAGATTTCTCTTCTTTGACGCACAAACCTATCTAAGCTTCCTTATTTGTTCCTTTTTTATTAAATGAAATTGGAAGAAGGCAAGTAAGGATTTCCACCAATAAATTAGCATTCATCAATCCTGATATGATAGCACAAAAACCTTTGCCCTAGAAGCTTCGATATCAAAGAAATGCATCGAAAAGTTGGGGTAGAGCAAGCCTCATAGCCCCAAAGAAATGCATAAACCAATCGAGACAACAACATTCCAAAATCGAAGGGGCATTTATAGCCGAAAAGGGGAGCCATATACCACAAAACCTACCATCGGTGAGGAGAAGACGATAAAGATCGGGGGAGTGGCGACCAGAGAAGGCAACATGGCTCAGGGAAGTTGCAGCATGAGGGAGTGGGGATCGACAATATGGCGAGATTTGGGAGTTGAGGAGATTCAGGAAAGGGGAAGCTCTGCTCGCGTTTAGAGTTGAGTTGAGGGCACGGGCGTAAAAAGAATATAATGCGATGACGACGAAGGTGGGCCACGGGTAACCGACTAGGTTCCTCGTTCGGTCTGAATCGCGGCCTGCCGCGGAGGAAACGCCGCCCTCAAACGCGAAATAATCGAGGGGCGGTGCCGCGTAGCAGCCAGGCCGCTGCGCCAAACGTACCCTTAGATGTAGGTGTTGGTTTTCTCATCGTTATATGCAACCATACTTTTCCTAGCTTTTTTTGGATAATATTGTAGTTTTTTATGTTAAGTTGTTGCACCAATCTTATTTTAATCATATATAATTTACAATGGTTGTGTTGCACTTTCTCAACACTTTGTTTTAATCGGGCTTGACTCATGAGTAGAGTGGAGATGAGAGATATATGAGAGACTAAAGTTTCAGAGATCCCTGCACACCATGATTTTATCGTTGCATTCGCTGCTTGCAAGTTCTAGCAACCCAGAATTTCGTATGTTTCAAGAGAAATTGGGAGATGCGAAATTGTGAAAGGTCAGAGGGAAAGTGAGGTTTGCGAGGGTTTTAAGTTAAATTTATCAGACATTTCATACATACCACGAATATTATGTATTTTCACATCTAACAACTAAACTTTAATAAACTAAATATATAATTAATAATATATATTAATAAAATAAATATATAATTAATAATTAATAAAAAAATTATTATTGATATAATAATACATTATTATTTAATCTATAATTAAATAACTTTTAGTTAATTAAATTTTATTTAAATAATATATTATATATGATACGGGTTATCATTGAGGTTAATATCAAATATTTAACAAGTTACTTATTGAACAACAAATGAGTTTGTTTTTGAATATAAATGAACAAGTTTGACTATCTTCATGTTTAGTTCATTTATGCTCCAAGCTTTCAAAATTGTTCAACTTCGTTTATTTACTAATTTGAACGAACATAATTGAGTCTTAATCGAGTTGAGTTTAAGTTGTTCATCGAGTGCTTGGGTTCATTTACAGCCCTACCTGCAGCTGGCTTCCAATCGAAAATTTCACCAAACACCTCCTGTTAAGGTTGACTCTGTTTTCCTTTTCCAACCGGATACGATTTGGAATGCTTTTGAGTCACGAGACTTAAAATTTTGCAACATCTACGTAGATATCATTGCAACTCCCTTGTATTCTCAGCCTGTAAGACCCGTCGAACCACGAGCATCTCATCCTCATCCATTGGAAGATGGTACACCTCACCTTGTTTTTCAACTATCTTTGTCACTAACCTCCTCCACTGCACCCACTTCGGTAAAGAACACTACTCGACTCTTCAGAAAATTGGAGGTGACGTACCCAAATCCATGGCATCTGAAGCATTTTTAGGTTGGGACAGTAGTAGGCGGGCTACCCTTAGTTTTTTTCTTGCTTTGAGTGAATATTGTTTTCCAGACCAGTTTTCTCAATTCCCTAAGGTGTGCATCTACCGACCCTCAAATTGCGGGTGTCCATCTAATTGGTGGGGGTTGCTTGCTTTGTTTTTGTTGTTTCTCCACCTTCAATGCTAAGGTTTAGATATATCCTAGTGACCAATAAGGCTGCAATTGCACAATATTACTGATAGCTGGCTTCAGTCCACCCCAGATATCGAGCTATGATATCTTTCTTTGGCTCGACCAACTCACACTTCATCCTCAACTGATCTAAATGTATCATGAACTTCTCTACTTTTAGGTCTGTCTGTTGTATGTGATGAAGTCTTAGAATCATATCCCTATATTAATGAGATGGTAGATACTTTCTTTACAATTTTTCTTCATTTTCTCCCATTTAGTGATCTTGTCATTACCCTCTCTCTTTCTTTGCCTCTATAAATTTTCCTACTACTAGGAAACACTCTTTTTCAACGTGTTGGTTGCAAACTTCATCCTTTTATCCTCTGACACTTATTTGTACTTGAAGATCCTTTCAATTTGTAGTCATTCGATGAAGTCTTCAGGATCTATACCTCCCTCAAACTCAGATAGGTTCATCATTATTATAAAATATGTTCTCGATATATGGCTTCCTCTTTAGACCTTCTCTGATACTGAATTTTGAAACATCTGAGCCGGCCCTCCTCATCACTGAAGCCCTCCCTATAAAAGGGGTCCAATTTTCATCTCTTTCTTCTTTTCAATTCTCCCTATCAGGATCAAAGGTAATTATCTCCTGAATTTTGTCATAAATCTCCGCAAGCCTTTGTTGTAGTCAGCGGATCTCTCATTGTATTTCTTCTCGGGTAGGCTTGGGTATGTATCTCTTTGGTAGTATGGCCATAGTTGTGATTTGTGGGAGTAGAATTTGTATTTGGTAGTAAGAAAGAAAATTTTTGGTGGAGATGGTGATGGTATAGCGAATGCTTGGAAAATCTAGGATAAATATCAATTAATACTGGAGTTAACCAAAATCATAATAAGAATGAATATAATATTGTTGAAATTCAGAGGGGTTATAACAAACTCTTAAAGAACGAACAAAGCAACACAAAACACAAGCGAAACCTTAAGGCAAAGACGAATATAGTGGGTTGCGACTGGACAACAAGTGTTGTTGGGGGAGGGGGGATATGGAGGTGCGGCAACAAGGAATGGATCTGGGACGGTGCGACAGCACACAACGGCTGATAGGAAAGCTTGTGAGTTCACCTATTGTTACAACTTTACCACTAGATCTACTACTACTAAAACTACATTTCATGTATTCGATTTTAGATCTACACAGACAAATGTCTTTAGACTCTAATGTAGACCTCCATAATTCAAGCTTTTCTTGAACTCTTTTTCTATTCTTATCCGTAAGAAGAATATCATCAACGAAAAGCATACACTAAGGTACTTCCTCTTATAAAGTCCATTAAGAGCATCTAGAACTAAAGCAAGAAGGCATGGGCTTAAAGGTGATTTCGATGTAGTCCAACTAAAATAAGGAAATACTTGGTCAAACCTTTTATTCAAACACAAGTAACAACTCTAGCATACATATCTTTAATGAATTGATTAGAAGTCAAATGAACACCTTTCTTTTCTAGAACCTCCAAAGATTCCTCTTAGTATCTTATCATAAGTTTTTTCTAAATCAATAAAAATGATATGCAGACTCTCTTTATTCTCTATATACTTCTTCATCAAACCTCTCTCTCTCTCTCTCTCTCTATATATATATATATATATATATATATATA
>JXCR01144024.1:67990-80591 GCA_002079205.1 Phalaenopsis hybrid cultivar | reverse complement strand
TATATATATATATATATTAAAAAGTCCAAGGGCTAATATATTAAAGATAAAGATACAAATATGTTTATATGGGTGGGCCTAAACTCCCAACCCACACGGTACAACACACATTAAAAAAAGTAAAAGATGTGTACATATAGAAATAAAAGAAAAAACTCAAAAAGCCACCCAGGCGCTGAAAAAGTGTGGGTCCTCCCAATCTGGTCTTGCATCTGGCTCTAGTTTTCGGTAGAGATCTAGCTAGCAGATTAGTAAGGTGCTGACCATTACCCATAGTAATCAAAGTATCATCCTTAAGATTCCTGAGCTCTAGTAGATCTTCATTCTTCTTATTCCTCTTGGAAGTGTAAACCTGTCATTCCTCCTCCGAAGAATCAGTCTGATGGGGTAGAGCTGAAGAAGAAGGATTACCAATAGTAGTACCCACAGTAGGTTCTGTAATATGTGAAGTATGAGTTGCCGCTACACCGAATACTTCTTGAAAAAGTGGAGTTGCGAGGCTCTCCTGATTATCAGTCTGAACACCATCACTTATAGGTAAGAGTCCATTAGTATTGTTTTGTATGGATTTTGTAGGTGTCGGCATCTCATCACTTGCAGTAGCAGTAACAACAGTTTCATGGGGGGATCCTTAGGGGCAACATACACCTCATGTCTGGTAGTATCCTCCTCAGGTAAAACTAAAATGTCCACAGCAGTGGGGTTAGACCCATCCTTATTTACTTAAACCTTAGATTTCAAATTAGGATGACGTTTGTGGCATTTAACAAGGATATGACCAAACATCTTACAGTGGGTACAATATGGGGGTTTGTGTTCCATGACGATTTGTTGCCAATAGCCATTATGGGTTGTGCCCAACCAAACTTCAGTAATATCAGGTAAAGTAATATCTTTTTCCACAAGTATTCTGGCCACTAAGGTCTGATTAGGTTGAAAGTAGACAGATCTAGTTTCAGAGGATCCTCAAGAATGACCCCAATAGAGTAGAGAACCTAATGGTGAAAAAAATGCAGCTTGAGACCACGTAAACTAAATCATACCGGTACAGTGAGAATTTCATGATTTTGTTCGAAATTAGGAGACCATTTGAGTAACTTCATTGATTTGTCTTCGATATTAAGATATTTTTTGGAGAAAATCCTGGTGTAGTCTTCAGCCACTTTTAGTTGGATCAACACATGTCTCACTTTTCACTTGCCTGCTAGCTTAAGATCATCAACACTCTTTCTGATAACATCCATATGAGGGTGTCCCAACTGAAATTTTTCTATAAGAACAAACTTGAATTTTTTCGTCAGAGTAGAAATTTCTGATTCAGAGAAAAAGATTGCTTCTTTTTCACCTTTCCTGCTCCCCTTCTTAATAAAAAGACAATCATCAATGTCCTCACGAGATTCCTTATAACTTGAGGGAAATCCCACTGTGGACTCCACTTGAGTGTTACCCACTACGTGGGCAAATGAGACTTTGTCCGGCTCCACCATAGAAGAAGGAAATGCCATCAGAGGTCAGAGGTTGTCATTAAATTACTGCTAAGTGCAGAGGAGCTGTCGGGCGGGCGCAGAAGCAGCAACGCAGAAGCCAAAACAGGCGCAGAAGCAGAGCAGCGCCGAAACAGAAAAAAACGGGCGCAGACGACGAAGCTTTGAGGAGCGATATCGAGCAGGTGTAGTGATATCGAGGGACGACAACACGCGCAGTGGGTAGCGACGCCGGCGCCGACGAAGACGCAGATGGATGGAGCGAGAGTCGATGATTCCTCTCCTTTCAGCGGTAGAATCAATTGCGACTGAAATTGCCATTGGAAGCCCTAGCGGAGCTCTCGAGCTTAGCCGACATCGTATATATATATATATATATATATATATATATATATATATATATATATATATATATAGTATATTCCATAATAGACTTGCCTAACATAATTCCAAAATGATTATGAGAAATCTTTGTGCCACGTCTTAACATATGTTCAATTACCCTTTGCCATGTATGACACATTAAA
This sequence comes from Phalaenopsis hybrid cultivar, assembly GCA_002079205.1. Classification (NCBI taxonomy): domain Eukaryota; kingdom Viridiplantae; phylum Streptophyta; class Magnoliopsida; order Asparagales; family Orchidaceae; genus Phalaenopsis; species Phalaenopsis hybrid cultivar. The sequence goes on along the minus strand of JXCR01144024.1, from coordinate 78,580 downwards.
TAAATTTTTTTATATTTTGCACACCCTTGTGCATCTCTTTTATTCTTAAAAAGTGTGACTAAAGTACTCTTCCTCCACACCCCAGACATCTTTTTTAGTTTTTAAAATAAATGAAAATTCTTAATATGCCAAGAAACTCCTAAATCTTCTAAATATTTCCACACTTCTATTGGGATATCAGCAAGTCCTATTGATTTTCCCCTTGATTTTATTTAGCCTCTTCAACATCCTTTTTTCTAATGTGATGGTAAAAATAAAAACTATTATTATTATTAATGATATTAAAATCTTAAAGGTCGATCATATTTTCAAAAAAAATATTGAAAAGATCAAAATATCTTACCCACCTATGTTGAATATCTCCCTCTAAGAAAATACTTTTAATTTTCATCTTTGATACACTTTACTTTTATATATATATGTATATATATCACATTTTTTTTTGTATCCAATCTATTATAAAGATCACTAAAAACAGAAGTTTTAGTATTACAAATTGTTCTCTTATAGTTCATACTGGCCACCTGATATTTTTCTCAGTTATCTAAGTTTTTACATTTATAGCAATTTTTTTAGAAAATTTTTTAATATGTACGTTTCATATTTTGAATTTAGTAAAATTCATGTTGTACAATGAAAAAGACGCGATCTTAAGTTTGACATGTTTAAAATGAGAATATTATGTGTGGAAATCTCGAAAATATCAATTAAAAAGATAACATGGATGATGTTGAAGATGGAGTAAAGATTGATGAAGATTAGGGTATTCTTAGGCTATGTATGTTATAACCTTAAATGTATCTTTTTGTACATTGTTTAAATAAATAAATTAGCAAGAATTTTGAGTTTGGAATGTTTGGGATATTAAAACTTTGTTATTTTACTTGTTAATGTGATGATTACTATATGGGGCAGTTAGAAATTTCCTTAATGTAGAATTTGAAATAATTACATAACCCCCATGTATTTTAGAGTATACACATAAATCATATAAATGTGGATAATGTGCATATTTTATGCCCAAGTCTAAGAGATGAATTGATATCTACGAGGTGGTTATGTGAATATTTCAAACATCATATTGGAGTTGTGTGCATTTTGAAATGCATAGGAGTTATTATGTATATTTTGGATAAGGGTTATTTAAATGTATCTTTTGGTATATTGTTTAAATAAATTAATTATCAAGATTTTTAATTTGGAATGTTTGGGATATTGAAATTTTGTTATTTTACTTGTTAATGTGATGATTATTGTATAGGGCAGTTACAAATTATCTCAATGTAGAATTTGAAATAATTACATAACCCTTTCAATTTTAAATTATACACATAAACCATATAAATGAGGATTGTGTGCAGACTTTATGCCCAAATCTAAAAGATAAATCGATATCTACATGGTGGTTATGTGAATTTTTCAAACATCATATTGGAGTTGTGCGCATTTTGAAATACATCGGAGTTATAATGTTTATTTTGGAAAAATGTTATATGTTTATTTCAAATACTAGTTACGGAGGTTTGTTGTAACTAACCTCTGTTAGTTTATTATCTAGAAGTTTGGCTGGTAGATATATTAAATGATTATTGTTTAAGATAACATATTTAACAAGTTGTTGGAATTTAGAATGCTAAGATTCTTAAAATGTCATTTTTTCACTAGTATTGTTTTGATTTTTGATTATTATTTATTCTCTTAGATAGCTTCCTCATAATTAAAATACATCTATTAGGTGAAATGGTTATTTGTTTATTAGTCTTAACTTTGTGAGTGCTTGACACAATGTTTGCCATAACCAACTCACCAAGCCCAAATAATTTCACTAGCAACTTGACAGGATGGGACAAGTTGGTAAATCTAAAGTTAATTCAATAAGTAATACATCGAAAATAATAATTATTAATCCATATTATTGATTGAATAATTTAATTCCAATAACATACAGCAATTCATTCATAAAAAACACAATTGAAACATAATTACTTAAACATTCAATCAATACAAGTCCTAAGTCATTTTGTCCATTGAAAACCAAAAAAATAAAAAAAGTTTACTAGAAACAAGCTTCGACCATGGTTATGAAGTGAAGGCATGAAAATTTTTATTTTTTTCTTAAACTTGTAAGATCATACAACTAATAACTTGAAAACCCGTAAAAAAAAAGGTTCACTAGAAACAAGCTTCGACGAAGGTTATGAAGTGAAGACCCCTTTGATTTTTTTTATTAACTCGTAATATGTACTTATCTTTTGTAGATTCTTCTAGGAAAATAAATAGAAACTTAAATAAGAATAATATATGTAATTATTACTCCGTTGAATTGTACGTTCAAATATAGCAACTTTTTAATGTGCTATACACAACCGAATTTAAATTCAGGATTATTCCATTGAGATTTTTGAGACCTTCGATGCATGTTTTTCGAGTTGCCCTGAAGTGAGTGAATATTTGCTTTTCATTTTCAATTACTTGTAATACTCCATTATTTAATCTCTTTGTAAGAACTTGTATATGTTGTTGATCAATTTATTTGATTAACTTTTCAAATCAAGATTGCTTAGCTTTTCTTTGATTTAAACATCGACCAACCTCTGTATGCTTTGTTCCATTATGTTGCATATTCCAGCATTTTTTTCAATTATAGACTTATTGTCATATTAAAGTCTCATTGTGCTGTCCCATTAAATCTTAGAATCATTGCTTAAAAAAATTCTGCCTCAACACTTGATCTTGTCACCACATGTCTTCTCCATATTACAAGGTTCCCATTTTCAACATTTGAAAGTTGATCTACTATTCAAAATAGACCTGACATAATCAACACTGTATTTGCCTTGAACTATGTGCTTTTGAGTAGAATTTCCTTCCTTGGAGTTTCTTTTAGGTATTTGCTATATTTGATTAACAATCTGAATGTGAATTTCCTTTGGCTTGTGCTTAAATTGGCTATTTACACTATCAATATAATTTGTATTGATCTTGTGTGGGAGGGATAAATGAGCCTTCCCATCAGGTGTTGATACATCTTTTCCACATTAGCATACTTCTTAACTTATTCAAGTTTGCGATTGTATAGGCTTTATGTGGTAATCACTCATTTCTATGAAGGCTTCTATAATATATTTTTGTTGAAAGATGAAAATTTTGTGCCTAATGTCACTTCATTTCCTAAGTTGTATCCTATGCTACACTGATACTTCTAAAAATATAGCATACCCTTGTCAAACATGTATTAGGCACCGACACTAGTCCGACACGCCTTGACATTTGTCCAACACAACAAAATATTTGTGATATTTTTTTGGATCTAGACACATTTGGGACATGCCTTGACCCAACATTGGACATGAGCTCAACATAGTTTAGGAAATAATGGGAAATAAGAAGTAAAACTTTATTAATAAGTGTAATCCTAATTATAACTCATAATCAAAGCCGCCTCCTCTCTCGTCAGTTGAAGCGTTCTCTAACATTCATCAAAATTGAGCATCAAAGGTACATTTATTATTCGTTGAAGCCGAGCACCGGTAGTTCCCTTTTTGTTTGTTGAAGTTGAGGATCAAAAGCCCATCCTACATTCGTTGAAGCCAATATTGGAGTTCTCTTTTTTTCATCAAAGTCATACTTGTATTCGATAAAGCAGAAGCCGTAACTTCTTTGTCTCAACCTAAACAGATGTCAAACATGTTCATTGAAGCCGATCCAAATATCTCACTTCAATGCCAAAGCGGAACTTTACGATGCTTGCACTAAAGCTTTTGTTCGTTGAAACCATATGAAGTCAAAGCCACTCTATAAGTGATAATTTATTTAATCTTTGTTTATTCTAATTCTAAAAGTTAAATTTTAACTTAATTAAATGAACAAGATGTACTCATAGAATATGTTAAATTTTAGTAGATAAGTTGGAAGAATTACTTTGAAATATATTATATGTCTAATTTTGAAAATTGATTTTTGTAAACATGAAGTTTCATAAAACAGGTGCATACTTTATTTTGTGATATCTTTAGTAAAGAATAATGAAAAAATATATTTTATATTAGTAGTTTATTAAATATAAAAACTTGTTCATGAAGTGTCTTTTCTATTTTTTCAATTATATTGTGTCGTCGTATCTTGTCATGTCGTGTTGGTATCCCTATATCCGTGTCCGTGCTTTATAGATTATATCCAAAGTTTTCTAATTTCGAAAATTGATTTTTGTAAACATGAAGTTTTGTAGTACAAGTTATTTTATTCTTAGATACTTTATTTTATGATATCTTTAGTAAAGAAAAATGAACAAATATATATTTTATATTAATATTTTATTAAATTTAAAAATGTGTCCATGAAGTGTGTCATATTTTTTTCAAATATACTGTCGTCTTAACATGTCATGTCATGTCGATGTCTCTATGCCCGGTTCGTGTTTTATTGGTTGTATCTAAACTTTTCTAAGGTTTTAAATATTGCTTCAAATTTTATTTTTACTCTCCACCATTTTCGGTTAATATTACACTGTTGGCACTTACCAAAATGATAGTGAATTGCATGAGTTTGATTGCTTAGTGAACAATCTATTATCTCCCTAACTTGTTTGTAATCCATAGAAATATCATCATTTGCAAACCTTTGAAATCATGCGCATGGAGATTTCTTCAATCATACAAGCATTTTTTCAAGCTTACATATATTATTAGTTTCAAGCTCCTCTATATCCAAGTGGAGTTTTTATATTAATCTCTTCTTCAAGGTCTCTATGCAATAATTCATTTTTAACTTCAAATTGTTGCAATTCTCAACATAAATATAAAAGATTGTAGAACCTGCATAATATTTATTTGACAGTTGGAGTAGATTTCTCTTCATAATCTATGTTGTCTTACCCTTGAGCTAATAGATTTCTACATCTCTTGTGATCAATTTGCTTCATATTTTACGATGTAGTCTCATTTGCATCTCAAAGGCCTTATTATTTTTGGTAAATTCAGCGACTCTCATGTTTTGTTTTCTTTTTAAGGCTTTCATCTTTGCATTAATTGCTTGCTTCTAATTTTTATCAGAGAAAGCCTTAGATATTCTCAGAGGAATGTTATTTAGGTTTAGAAGGAAATTCCTATAAGTGAAAATATTTTAAATTACAAAACATAGGAAAAGCGGATGATATTGGATTTAACCCAAACCACGACACAGGATAAAATTTTATTTCCAACTTAAAATAAGGTTACGATGAAGACTCGAAATAACGAAAGACAACACACAAAACAAAAATACAAAACAAAGGCTCACAATTAATGACTTTACAAAGACGGCACAACTGCTTGATGAGGAGGTAGTCCGGTGAGGGGAGGCTGGATTGGCTGCTGCGATGAAGGCTAGAGAGGTGGGGCTGCGGTAGAAAAACTAGGAGAATGGATTGGTGATATTAACTGCTTCGAACCGCAATTGGAGAGGTGTAGGAACTTCTTCAGAGGCTGGATTGGCGGCTGCAGTGAAAGCTGGAGAGGTGGGGCTTTTGTGGAAGTAGGATAACATAATGATGGTAACAACATCGAACCACAGTTGGAGAGGTGCATGAACATCGTTGAGGGTGGATTTCGCGGCTGCGGTGAAGACCGAAGAGGTGGGGCTGCTGTGGACGAAGCAATACAACAGTGAAACAAAGTATGATAAGATAAATGTCTCGGCGGGGTTGAGATACAGCCGGAGCACCACTCAGATCCTTGGAGACGATCACCACCCACACGAGTGACAGTCGTAGCACTACCTCGGCGTCAGATACAACCCTCAAAGGAAAAAATGCCAGCTAAAACTTGATGTTAGATATAAAAAACAAGACCCCAAACTCTGAGCATGTTATCCCATATTTATAAAGAGGCAAGACTTATTTTAGGTGATGAAAATACGAATAATAAAATATAATTAGGTTTTCAGATTTTAGGAAAGGATTTAAAATAAAAAGGAAGAACAAAATATAATCATGATTTCAGATTTTAGGAAGGATTTAAAGTAGAAAAATGCTTAAGAAGGAAAGGTTGAGGGGGAGAGAAAGGAAATGTGAGGAAGGAAGGAAGAAAAAAAGGAAAGGTGAAAGGAAGGACAAAAGGGAAGGAGGGAAAGGAAGAAGGGGAAGGAGCGGGCGGCAACCTCCCTACCTTGAGGACCAAATAGTCCTCCCTCGAGCACCGTGTCAGTCTCCCGGGGTTGGAGGAGCTTCAACTTCATGTGTTGAAGCTTCTGGTTCTCTGTGGTCCTTTCTGGATCCCACTGACGACTGTCTTGGCTTCGAAAGCGTCTGAGGAGCTTTTCCAACTTGCGAGCATACCTCATCAATCTGTTCTGGCTTGGCATAATCTGAGCCAAAGGTACACATTGACGTAGGTTCTCTCAAGCTAAATTCTGAACAAGTAAATATTTCATATGCTTCTCATATATTACAAGTTGGGCCTCAGCGGGTTTAAGAGGTTGCAAAAGTTTGGTTGATGAGCGATTCCTATTATCTTCTGGGTTTTCCCTCTGACTATTAAAGTTTTGAAGAACTGTCATCTTATACTTTCATTCCAATAGCAAGAGCTTCACCCTAATCTTCTGTCTTTTCATGTGGAACTCTAAGGGTGAGTGTTGGAAGTGTAACTGTCCGTGATGTTATCAGTTGATCATTACTAAGACCATCCACCGAAATTTTAAATTCTGACATTTTCTTATATGTGTGACATTTTTATGTCTCAACAATAAGTTTTTCTTCTTCTATGAGAGTAGGAATCACAATCTCATCAAAATTTGCTTGTTCCTTTTGATCGCATGGAGGAAAAACATCATATGTAAATAATTTTCGGGGGTAGACGTCATTGGATAAAAATTCTCGTCTGAACTGTTTTTAGTGTTCGTGGTATCTTTACCACCAGTTTGAACACGCTTTGCTCCGTGAAATAGATCACTTCCCTGGTTGTGTATTTTGCTTTCACATGTCCGAATCTGTGACACTTACAACATTTTTTTGTTATGAAAGACTTGTGGATTGGTTTCGTTGGATATTAGCGGGCGGGGTCGCTTGATGATACAGTCTTTTTTTTAGTATGCTAAAGTCTGCAACTTTTGGTGGTAGTCAGTTGGTAGGAACTATTGTTGTGTTCTTTGCTTCATTTTCATAATTTCTCATTTTTCCCTTCGGCCTTTCAGATCACGGTTGATGGTAACTTTCCGCTGGATTTTTTCTTCATTATCCATAGGCCTCTATTGGAGGCGACAAAACTTTGTCGTTTCTCTTCCCAGGTAGGCTCGAACATATTTTTCCTTGGCAGCACGGTTGACAGTTGATCTGTTGAAGGAAAGAACAAAAGGAAAAAAGAACGGAGAAAAAAATAAACAAAGGAAAAAAAATTATTGTGGTGGATTGGGTAGGGGTGGATGCTTGAAACCTTAGGAAGGGAATAGGGTTGGACTATTTATAATACCAAATGAGACCGAAGTTAACCCAAGCCACCACGAAGACAATTTTATTATCAACTTAAAATAAGGTTATAATAAAGACTTGAAATAATGAAAGACAACACAAAGTTAAAACACAATAGAAGGGATCACAACTAATGACTCCACAGAGAAGACACAACCGCTAGATGAAGAGGGAGGTCGATAAGGGGAAGCTGGATTGGCGACTGCGGTGAAAGTTGGAGAGATGGGGTTGCTGTGGAAGAAGTAGGACAACAGATTGGCGATAGTAACAACGTCGAACCCTCAGGAGAGGTACGGGAACGTTGTTAGAAGCTGGATTGGCGGTTGCAGTGAAGGTCGGAGAGGTGGGGCTGCTGTGGAAGAAGCATGACAGCTAGTTGGAGATAGTAACGACGACGAACTGCAGCTGCTGAGGTGTAGGAACAACGTCCTATGCTGGATTGGCGTCTGCGGTGAAGACTGGAGAGTTGGGGCTGCTATGGAAGAAGTAAGACAATAGGGAAATTGAAATATGGTAAGATAAATGTCTAGGCAGAGTCGAGATTTAGCCAGAGCGTCACTCGGACTCTCGGAGACAATCATCACCTCGAACGAGCACAACCGGAGCACTACCTCGACGTCAGATACATCTCTCAAAAGGAAAATACCAAGACTAAAACCTGATTTTAGATATAAAAAATAAGACCCTAAACTCTAAGCACATTAGTCATATTTATAAAGAGGCTGGACTTATTTTAGGTAATGAAAATAAGGAAGGAAAATAAAATATAAACATATTTTTAGATTTTAGGAAAGGATTTAAAATACAAAAGAACTTAAAATAAGAAGGGATAATAAAATATAATCAAGATATTAGATTTTAGGAAGGATTTGAAATATAAAAGTGCTTAGTAAGGAAAGGTTTAGGGGGAGAGAAAGGAAAGGTGACGAAGGAAGGAGGAAGAAAAGGAAAGTGGAATGGAAGGAAAAAGGGAAGGAGGGAAAGAAGGAAGGGGAAGAGGGGGCGGCAATCCTCCTCCCTTGAAGACCGGCAGGTCCTCTCTCGAGCCATGTATCAGAGGATATAAGTGGTTACTACGTAATGAACTTTGTGATTCAATTTCTAAAATAGAAATATAAACAATTACCTCATTTTTATGATTGGCTGGATCTTTGGATTGGTTTATATTTATAAGCACTAGAATTTGCTCTTGACTGCGCTTTACCAATCTAAGGAGACCTTACAATAGGGAGCATAAGAGATGGGGTGATGAAGTTCATGATGTATCATAAAGGCACGAGTATATGATGATACATGAAGATAAGAGCTTTAAATTTGAGATGCATGAATTTTGGCAATGAAGGAAAACTATCGAGGGAGAACTCATTAGCTTCTTCCATTGCTAGATTCTCCCCTTGAAAATGAAGTGTTGAAAAATATAATTTTACTGCATGAAAGATGACATCGGTTGAGGTATACAACCTCTTGGAAGGTGGAGGGTAGCATTTATATCCTTTTTAAGTTAAAGAATACCACACAAAACAAACCTGTTTGGCATTGGATCTAGTTATTTTGTTTGGACCATGAACATTGTCAGGATTGAATTTTAAAAACATTTCAAGACTTGCTTTTCGAGGCTCTAGATGTTGATTAATTATAAGTTGTGCATGTGTACCTGTCAGAACGTCAGAACTACTTTGCCCTTTTTTTTTTTTGCATTTTTTTTTTTTGCATATTTTAAAAACAAAAATGCTTTACTTGTATTAATGAGTTTTCATTTTTCTTCAACATTTTCATTTTGTTTTTGTACTTTCACAATATGACTCATGAATATTGTGTTTTGTTTTGGAAGAGCATGGAGTCAAAGACATATTTGAGATATTCTCTTACATTTTCAGACTTTAATTGCTTGATTTTGACACCAAATTTGTTTTGTACCATGTGATGAAATTGGGAAGTTCAAATATTTTAGGCAAAAATTCCATGACACTTCGGTGCACTTATTAATGAAATACAAACCAGTGCACCCTGGAAATATTGGAAAGAGTGGGATTCCAAATATAATTATGAGCTGGGGAATTGAATTGTCTTTTTTTTGCTAGTTAGAAAAGATAAGTGTTTTTGTTTTGCAAATTCACATGTCACACTGTAAGGTTTCATTATCAAGCCTTTTACATTGAGAAGGGAACACAATTCTTAATAGTTTTAAATTATGGGGGTCCTACTCTATTATAATGATAAAGCCGTACTTTGTCTTTATTGGATAAAAAATTGCTAAAAAATGATGATGGTTATTTTATCTTGTTATAACTTGGATTGTATCTTTAGATGAAGCCCCTTACATAATTGATGGTTGTTTTATTCCATGATGGTGAACTCATACTTTGTTGTTCTTGGATAAGGAATGCTCAGAAAGAAATGATAAGGGTAATTTACTTATGTTATCATTGGGATGAGAATGTAAAAGGTGATTTTGTAATACAAATTTTGAGTGAGTTTTTGTTGTGAAATAAAGGTTAGTGTTAATTATTTTTTAACACAAATGAGGGACTAATCTGAACAATTTCTAGCCTAACTATTGTAGTTAAAGAGTCATTTGTTATGAAAATTTTCCTATTGCATTATGTGCTAAATTTATGTGATAGTGAGTCATATAATCAGTATTTGAAGTCCATGATCCAACAGTTGACAACGTTTCATCGTCGACATTTACTTTATGACAAGAGACTCATCTGATTGCATTAGTGCATTAAGTTTTCAAGGTTTCTTAAACTCCTTAAATAAAAATTTCAATTGATTAATTGTATGCATATGAAGCCTTACTTTTACATTTCCAATTGCCAAGCAACATGCATTAGGCTATGACGAGGAAAGACACTTTTGAATGATGGTGATGGTAAGTGAGAGCCAAAGTCATGGAGATCCTTGCAGTAAGGGAGCAAAACATGGGGCAAAGCTATTCATAGAAGTAGGGCTGTCAAAATGGCTCATTGTTCGCGAACAGCTCGTGTTTAGCTCGTGAAGACTCATATTTGGCTCGTTCGCTAAGTTAACGAGCCGAACACGAACAAATATTATTCGTTCGTGTTCGGCTCGTTTTGGCTCGAGTCGTGTTCGGCTCGTTTTGGGTCGAAATACTACCAATCAATTATATATATATATATATATAT
>JXCR01144024.1:3579-67704 GCA_002079205.1 Phalaenopsis hybrid cultivar | reverse complement strand
CTCGTGTTCTGCTCGCTAAGCAAACGAGCCGAACACGAACACACTTTTTAAGCTCGAAATATAAACGAGCCGAACACGGGTTGAGCCCAGGCTCGCTCGTGTTCGGCTCACATACACCCCTACATAGAAGGATAATGACAATCCCAACTAACTCAAGCGGAACATACCAAATTGGATTGATAGCAACAAGAGTTTGTGACCAACAAGTAGAGAGTCATTGCACAAGTAGACAGTTTCAGAACAATTTGACCTTTTAGATAAGAGGTTGATGATGAAGATGGGAAGAGATGCCTAAGCAAACATAAGCAAGACAAACACCCCATCGATGAGTCAATAAGAATGTAGCAAATGACAATGATTAATGCTAAGATTTTTCAGGTGATGAAGACGCAGCATGCATTGATTAAAGCCATAAACTATAGTCGAGATGTGTGGAGAAGCTCAAATTGGAGAAGCCAAAACTTTTGGTCGTAATTGTGATGTAAGTTGACATGTTAGAAGGAAGTGGAAAGCATAACAAAAACAAAGCAAAAACGAAGGCTATGATCAAATTGATTTCTTACATCAATAATGGTAACACGAAGATAGACAACTAACAGAAAGTCTAGATATTTTATATGGCATGAAGAGAAGAGCCAAAAAGATTGATTGTTTTCTTATTAAATTCATTTTTCATGTAATAGTACATGTTAATATATAGGCTCTTCTTATAAAAAAAAGAAATTAGTCAACATAAAAAATGGGATTACATTCAAATATAAAATTTAAATTAATTAGGTTTATATTGAATTCTAAGCTGTCTGAATGAGATTGTCATGTCTTTTAATGCATGTTTTCCAGCAGTAATATCTCTCGGGTATACAATATTTGATATAACAGGAGATAAATTTGTTCAACATTGTTGTAACAACTTGAAAGGCATGTAAGCTGAATATTTTCAATAACATCTCTTACCCCTACTCCCACCACTCAGAAAAAATAAATTGAGTTATTAATTAATAAGTTCCTCTTTAGTTTCCATCAATTGCTTTACTCTTATCAAGCTTAGTTAGAGTTTGAATCCATATTCTCTAATCTCTACGCTCTCTCTCATGGCCTCTAGGGTATTGAGCTTTTTACTTGGTCTTCTTTTGACCTTGACCATATTGCACATGTTACTGCATTAATGGTAGCCCTAGTAATGATGGTTGTGATGTGATGTAGTTGCAATTTCTTTTCATATCGGCCCTTTGGTTCTAGTACATCTTTCTACACTTAGGTATATATTCTTGTTTAGATTCTAGTTTCACTAGATGTTTTCAAAGCACTAAGCAATGCACAATGCTATAGTTGAAAGTTGATTTTTGTTTCAATGTGCAAATTGTTGTGTGAAGCAATGTTTTTATCAACTCAAATGCTCATTTACTTATGTACATGCATGTTATGTGCTTTGTATAGATGTTTGTTTTTAAACTTCATCAAATAATAATTGTAAAATATGGTTTATTCAATAAAATATTTTATTTGATATAAAATTTTAAATAAACGTGTTATTCATATCACATTTGAAGACAAACTTCAAAAGTGGAACTACAAATTAAAGTTTCTATTACTTCTTATTGTTCATATGAATCACTAAATGATAAAAAATTAGCGTGCTAATTTGATGTAAAAATTAGAAATTTTAAGGTTGCATAAAAATTATGTTTACTCGTAAGCAAAATTTGAATANTACTTCTTTGTTGGCTGTCACATCGTTTATGTAGGGAATTGAGACCCATTTTTTGTACATAACTTAATATATCTTGCGTATCGGCTGCTTGTGATGACTATATATGAATAAGTGCACCAAACAATGATAGACCCAAATATTGTTTGGATCTAGTTTTTTAGTTTCATTCCATATTTAGTATAAATCATCTGATCTTGATCTCTCATATAATATTTCAATCGGTTTATATTTGGGAGTATAATATTTGCTGCAAATTCCTAGCTGTATAAATGAGATAATTCATTCCCGTTTTTCAGGATAAGTTGGATATTATTTCGTGTGTATATATATATATATATATATATATATATATATATATATATATATATATATATATATATATATATTCTAGTAAAATTACTTCATCTTCAAAATCTACTTTTTCTAAGTTCATCTCTTTGTCTCTTTCTTGAATGACAATATCAATGGAAGCTAGCTGAGATTAATTAGTCTTAAAATTCAATGAGCCTCTCTTATTTTTTACTGAGTTCATCTCTTCGTCACTTTCAATGATTTTTCCTTTTGCCTTTTCAATTTGTTTCCAAGTTTATTCTTCATCACCAAAATATTCCTTGTTGGTTCTTTGACCAACTTTTTTTTGTAATCGACAAATACAAGAATTTAATGACGCTACTAGAAGATTTAATTTTCAGCAACGGTATCCAAAGACTCAATCAAAATTTTTTGTAATTCGACAAATACAAGAATTTAATGGCGCTATTAGAAGATTTAATTTCCAGCAATGACGTTCAAAGACTTGATCATGACTTTATATATGTGTCTGATTTGGTTAAGATGTATAATATTCAATAATGTTAAAGTCGAATTTGTCAATTATAGATTCGATAAAGATGGATGTATAAAATATTTAATAATTGTAAAGTCACACTTATCAACGCAAGTATACGTATCACTCAAGTAATATAGGGCTCTAATAGAGTGTAAAGTCACACTTAATATGTTTGATTTAATAAAGATGTATATATATATAATATTCAATAATGTTAAAGTCAAATTTGTCAACACAATTATACATATCGCTCAAGTAATATAGGGCTCTAATGGAGTCCTAGATATCAATCCCACAGGGAGTAGTTTAGAATTATGGACTAAGACCTTACGTATCGCTCAAGTAATATAGAGCTCTAATGGAGTCCTAGATATCGATCCCACAGGGAGTGGTTTAAAATTACAGACTAAGACTTTAGAAAAGCAAGACTTTAATCACAACAACGACGTTCAATTTGTTTATCTATCACTAATAGACAATTGAAATAAATAGATAATTTTAATAACTAATAAGTAACTAATATAAGTAACTAATGATATAAAGTAGAGTTTAATTGTGATATCAATATATAAGAAAGCAATCCTTCTCATTGTCAAGAAATTATAGTGAATGAATAAAATGAATTAGTTCAATTTATATTGGCTCAAATAGGAGCATACATATTCTTTACCATTTGGTCCGGGCATAAAGAACATTGACTAATCCTATGCTTGGTTACTGATTCTGCGGCTATGCTGGGAGGATACCGGCTCTCACTTCGGAGCTCCCACGTCCCCCTCACCTGAGAGCTAACATCTACACATCAGCACCCAAAACGATAGGACCGAATTGAGGATTTTAGTCTGTCACTGTAAAATTTCCAATTCTTCGTCCGATAATAATATTTCTCTATTTATTTGCACACAATTTTCAAGGGTTTGACATCCCTGAATTTTGGATGTAACATTCACTTTAGTTGTAAAACTCAATAGAATTTAACAAATCAATTGACCATATTGAAAGTAAATTAAGATCTAAGTGAAAAAATCATCACAATTTCTTAAATTTCTGAAATTAAATTAAGATCAAAGAGAAAAGATCATCACAATTTCTTAAACATTTTCATGACTTCATCAATTCAAATCATCATTTCACAAATCTCGAGACAAGGAGAAAGACAGAGAAAACTACTCAGAAATCATGGGGAAAATACAACAAAAGTTGGAATTCATATATAAATTCAAAGTCATACAAACTACAACAAGTAAATAACTTATCTCTAATTTCTCCCCAAGAACACTCCTTGAAGTTCCTCTGAATCTCTTTCTTTCTTTACATCACACAGAATTCCTCTTCGAAGTAGCAAGGAGGAAGAAATTTCTCACTTTCCCTTCACTCTTACAAGCTCTCAAAGAATTCCTCACAATTGTTACACTCTAATGGAAATTCTATACACTAATGGTAACCTCCAAGGCCTCTAGTACACTTCTAATGGAAATTCTATACACTAATGGTAACCTCCAAGGCCTCTAGCACTCTTTAGACTCCTTAAACTTCTTCTATTTTCTACCAAAATGTTCTTTTAAAGTTGTAGATGAGCTTTCCCAAGAGTTGCCTAAGCATCCCTTCAAAATTTGACATTCTCCAAAGCTTGAGTAGACATAACCGTCGATCTCGCCGTCGGCGGCCTCGAGGGCGCCGTCGGCGGGCTTCTAGATAATTTTTGTTCTGTAGTCTCGTGAAAATCTCGTCGTTGGCGGCCTAGTTCAAATCTTCACATTTTGGTCATTTTCGCTCCAAATTCGCTCATTTTTTCATCTTTTTGATTCAATGACTCTAATTCATCATTCCTGCAACAAAACATCAAAAATACCTTTTTTTAATGTGCAATATTATAAAAAATAGTATAAAATAGGTATGAAAATCTCAACATATTTTTCTTTGATCATTCTTCATCACCAAAATCTTCCAAATCACTCTATTCCACCCACAACTTTTGTCAATATAATTTAAATTGATTAGATAATAATATCTTTCAAATTAATTTTTTTGCTTCTATTGGTCAATATAATTTAAATTGATTAGATCAATAATATCTTTCAAATTGAATCTTTTTTTTCAAAGTTTGATTATACTTGATAAACACTATATAATTTACATGCTTTGGATCCAAGCAATTTTCGTACTTACTTTGAATTTATCGTGAAGATGTCAAATTGAAATTTACAAAATATGTGAATTGTTTACATTCTCAAATTTAATAAATTCTTAATATTCTCATTGACACTCATTATTCTCATAACAAGGAGGGCAGCATGTCAAGACCTAAAATCTTGCCAATTTTTCTTAGAGTTTGATGCAACATTTTTCTCCAACCACTACCATGTTAAAATTGCATCATCACATTCAAGAATTAAAAATTATATCTATTCAAAAGGTTATTTAAAAAAAAAATTAAATTAATAAGCTTATCTAGAGATTTCTCTGGATTAGAAATAGAAATTTTTTTGCGAATGGTTCATCATTATTTATCCATGTTTTCTTATTTTTTAGATTTATCCTTGCAAATAAACTCTAGGTTATGATATTAGTTGGTTTGATTCAATAGTTGACAAAGTTGATATCTTCATTTTTATCTTTTATATGAAAGGAGTGCTCATACATTTTTCATTTTTTCTAAATGCATTGCATTTTTTGTCTTGTCATTTGCATCATAAATTTAACTCATAGATAATGTAGTGCCACCATCTATTAACTTTCAAAGTATAGTTCATACCATTTTAAAATATAATCTTGAGAATTATTTCATCAGCTTTCTTTCCTTTATAATAAAATCTAAATTCAGACTTGTTTAATTTTCAAATAAACATATACCTTAAATTTAATTTTTGTTGACGTATACTTACAAGAACAAGGAAAGGAAGTAACAAAAAAGTGTTGCCTGGCCTCATCAGTTTCGCACTTGACTATTTTCTCATCATATTACGAATAAGCCTATTATTATATAGAAAAATTGATAGCGCTTAGGCTTTTTAAATAGTATGTTTTATTTGATTAGTTTTCCTAATATTCTCCATTGTTAGATCAATACGACAATACGGTAGGATATGATGTCAATGTATGTACCTGTTCTTATCCCTTTCCATAATGCATGGACATTTGAATATCTTATTCTTTAAGAGTTTCAATCATCCTCTCATTATGTTCCATAATTCATTTTTCTTTTGGTTTTTCCATTTCATCTTTACAAGTAACTATTTTTTTCTCTCATTTGAAAAAACCTTCTTGCATCTAGTCAAATTATTCCTCTCGGGTATTTCAAAAGGACAATAGGATGATGTTTTCTCAAGATAGATATTTTTTGTGTTTTCTCCACAATAAAGTATATTTGGCAGAAAATATTCGACTAAGATCTTAACATTCTATACATTCAATTCAAATTAATTTGTGTGTTCTCCTTTGCCTTGGTAAAATTGTCCACACTTAGATTTTCTTTAAATATGTGCCACTATCCAAGTTAAAAGATAGTGCGATGCACAACAAATTATATAAAATTTATAGAAGAATAATATAAATTTTTTAAAGTTTAAATAGCCACTCTCACTCTAAACTTCATGTATTTATTATTTATCCCGTTACAAAACATATTTTTCATCATGTGGATACAATTAATTTGAATTCTTTTAAAAAATAGCAATATTTATAAGTTGATGTTGAAAGAGCAATTTTGTTTGCATATATAGGAATGCTGGAAATGAGTAGATTTTTTGTTTATAAATCATCTCATAGATTCTAATTAATTTAGCAAAAATCATGGATGAGTTAACTCATTTTATTTATTTTCTAAAAATTTAGCAATGTATCTCTGGTACATAAATTATTTTGTTGTGGTTGGTAGGTAGAATGTTGAGTGAAAATTCAAACACAATGTGTGCTATCGATCAAACATATTGTGTTGTCGTTGTTTGTTGTAAAGATGAATGTCATTGATTGAGACAAAAATGGAGACTAGGGCTATCACTAACTTAGAGGAAGGCAAGAACAATTAAGACAACAGCTTTTTGCGATGTTGCTTTGTTGGAATTGATTGCTCTAATTTTTCGTTTATGTTTTATTTTACTTGATAAATGGATGTTCCAATCGTTGAGCTTGACCCAAAAATAGTTCATGAGTGCTTTCAACTTTGATGGTGCACAGTGCCCATTCAACCAACTCGCCATACTTGAAATGAACCTGAAGCTTAACCCAATCGCATGGCGCTTCAAAAATTGGTTTTAAAAGAATTGGTTCCTTTCTTAGATTAAAGACTTGGTTGACCACATCAGTGGACTTGGGTATAGTTTCTAAAGTGTTTGCCTAAAGTTTTTCATCTCTTCCGAAAATTGTGCAAGAAATAGTGTTTCTACTTATTGTAAAGTTTTTCATTTTGATAATGCCTTGAAATATGTTCAATCTATTTTTTGGTATTATATACTTTACAAAATGTTGTGCTTGAACATAAACACTAGCATCTCCATAATGTTCTAGTATTATAATATTGTACAAAAACGTTTTTGGGGAGGAACTATATAACTTATTGCTACTTAATCCACCATGCCTCCCCTACTTGTTTGAATGGGACTGTATCATTTTTTTTTTCTTTTTAAACATTGTTTTTCCATGGCTTTTTAGGTTTTTGGTTTTGCTTTTTTCCGGACCCTCATCATTCTGGATGCAAACTTCCTTCTTAGGCTATTTAAATTGTTTTTTTTAGTTATTCCCAAACCTAGGAAGATCATTATTGTATTCAATCTTCTCCATTGCAGAACTTTCTTTCAGTATTCCACTTTAACCTCTTTCTCCAATAACAACTCTTGCTCTACTTAAAATGTATACTTCTCTGCTGTAACAACCTCTATTTTATACACGTCCAATATTTCTGTCTTATACGATTGAGCATATACCTACAAGTTGTCACACACATCTCTTAATTGCTCTTTGAATGGAGTATACAACTATATAATCACTGCTAGATAGTCCTTTACCTCACTTGATTATTGTTTTTCCTCATTTCATATCTTTTCCTTTTCTCTCTCGGCAATTTATATTTAAACTAGAAACATGCAATGAATATTGAACTTGGGACTCTCCATAGCCATAAATGGGATCTGTTTTCACCACCAGTTGATGTCAAGCTTAGTTCTTGTCTGCGAGCTTTCATGGCTAAATTTCATTCAAATAATTTTAGTGACTGCTACAAAGTTTATGGATGGAATAATTTGAGACTTTTTTTATATTTGCTCAGCTAAATTCTATGTGTGTTCTCTTTGTCACTTCTTATGAAGATCGTTTCACTTCAAATAGCTGTAAGCGATATCTTTCTCCATGATGGAAGTTTTGAAGCCATTTATATGGAACCAACTTTCGGATGTGTTGCACAAGGGGAGAACTAAGTTTATACGCTTAAGAAAGCTATATGTATGAGTTGAAATGAAGTTCTTATGCCTTATTTAATTTGCATACAATAACTTGATCTTTTCTTCTTCTACACATCTTATGGTTCAATAATTCTTGTGATATGTTGATGGCATTCTTTTTATTGAATGATATTTTTGACATTAAAGGAATGAAGTGTACTTTCAAAAGATTTTTATGATTAAAAAATTACCGTGATTAAATTATTTTATTGGTATTGATTCTACATACAAGTAATATGACATTACCTATTTGAGAAAATTAGTCCTTTTGTATGCAATATGACTAAATTTTTACATGAACACTTCATAAAATTACAATGATGAAGAAAATTTTAAAAATAATCTTTTTTAGGATCCTTAGTTGATAAGCTTCTATTTGATTGCAAAAATTAGAGAAAAAACATTTGATGTTGTCTTATGAATTTTATGGCATGTTGAGAAATCTATAGCTAGTGTATGAGAAACACTATCACTTACAAATGGAAGCTTACCTACATGTTGACTATTTTGGATCTATTGAAGATCAAAAGCTCGCTTCTAGATATTATGCCTTTGTAGTAGTAAATTTTAGTTAACTAAGAATGAACAACAGTTTTTTTTTTTTTTTGTTGAATCTAGCGATGAAGCTAAATACAAAATAATGCCACATTGCATATTTTTGATTAACTATAATAAATGGATTCTGTTCGCACATAGCATTGACCATTAAGATGTCATTATCAGCAAAACGGAATGATCTGCTGCTACAAACGGAATTTATCTCTTAAAAACATGTCAATATTGTTATTTTTGTACATCCTTGAACATAGTAATGTCTATGAAGTTGTTTTCATGTTTCAGTGGTATTATTAATGTTATTATTATATTATTATTTGTTCGGCTGATTTTTTTTCCATATGTGTAAGGTTTCTTTCATGTTTACCTGGTGTTATTATTTTTGGTTGGGCTTTCTGAGTGGGCTTGGCCTGAAGTTTGTTTATAAGATGGTGGTGAGACCTGCAATGCTCTATGGTGTTGAATGTTGGCCTTTAAAAGTGAAGCATTATACTAAGTTAAGTGTTGTCTAGATGAGAATCATTAGGAGACAAAATGTGAAAATATATCTGTGATAAGGTTGGTGTAGCTCCAATGACGTACAAAATTAGGGAGAGTCATCTTAGATGGTTTGATCACATTAAACGTCGACCATCAGATGATTCGATTAGGAAGATGTTTTAGATTCGACTTATGTTAAGAAAGGCAGAGGTAGACCTAGGAAGACTTGGGCTTATTTTATAAAAAATAATCTTAATTTATTTGAACTAAATGAAAATATGACGCTAAATAGGACACAATGGAGAAAATGGATTCATGTTGCCGACCCCACGTTGTGGGATTAAGGCTTTGTTGTTGTTGTTGTAGATTGATTAAAAATAATAAAGTGGAGCAACGTTTGAAGATGTATAAGATAAGATTTCATGTTAAATTGGCATATCTATTGAAATTTAAATATTTAACATGCCATAAAATTGTCATAAGAGTACTAGAGATAAGAATTTAACATTGTCACGACCTGGCATGGAGCTTGGAATTAACAAAGATAGGTATGGACGGTCGGACGGTCTGAAATAAATTTTCTATATTTGTCTACTGTTTAATAGATCAATGATCCACTAAACAATTTAAATTAAAACAATAAATTAAAATTACCTCGTTGATGGTTATTCCCGTCTTCTATAAATATTTTTTCTTCTATCGTTCATCTTTTAATTACTTAAAATTTACCAGAAAAGTTAGTTAAAATAATTGAATTAAATGAGCCAGTGAATACACATACTTTTAAACTAATATAATACAAGAAAAAGAAATAATAATATGCATGCTAATTAAGCTTCTTTATAAATTAATATAACTATTTGATATGATATTCGTATGAAACTATATCATTATCATATCAATATCATTTCATATCTATACAACCATCATAAGAAACAATGTCTAAAAATTTGTGTCAATTAAGACATATTAATATTAACTTTCTTTTTTGTTTACGTGCATGGATATATTAGCATTTCCCACTAGAACCATCAAAGATTGCTTCATTATAGTCAGTTATGCACATACAAGCCGCCAGCATAAACCTGTGTTCATTACATTCAAGCATACTTTATAAAACATATAATAAAATGGGAGTAAATAGCTAAAACATTCACAATGATATGACCAATAAAAAAAAGAATAGCTCAATCAGAATAAAACATATACATATATCATCATATGCATACATACTTGAGAAGAAACAAATTATTAATATAGCTTAAAAGTACAAGTACTCACCTCGATGTCGATTGTTGTGCCATGGCGTCGACTTTTCTAAAGTGAAAACGTAACATAAACATGATATAAATTTAAATTTATTTATTTATTTTAAATAACTATTAGCTTTTCAATATTAATTAAGCATTAAATTTCTATTATTTTAATATGTTTATTTTTCTATTCAGTAAGTATTTGTGATAGTGTTATAATTTTACATATATATATTACCTCAGTTGCCCTAAAGTCCTCGACCACCTCCTTCGCACTACTCGACCTCGTTCGCATGATACAACTCTGCTCAACCGAACTCCTCTAGTAGAACTCTGCACACACTCCCTCTCCTTCTCTTCTTCGACGCTTAATTAAAACCCAACCGCGCGCAACGATGCCATCGACTCCTTCCTAGATAGAGATGTTGCCTCTGCTCTAACCCACACGATGTTTCTTCGGGTACACTACTCCTTCACCCTTCATTGCTCTCTGATCGGACGCAATTTATAAGATGAATTCCTCTCGTCGGCTTCTGTACCGTTCACTTCCTCTTCCCAATTACTCACTTTCCATCCTCTTTGTTTGACGACTCGACCGTTTGCTTCATCTTTGCCAATTCTTCGTTTCCCCTCCTTTTTTTATAGAACAATTATAGTCTTCCCTACTTACATAAATTTCATCCTCAAAATTTATAAACAACATTAACTATCCATAAAATTAGGGTCATTCATAAAAAGTAATCACTATTAGGTTAAAGACTTGATACAAGACGACTCGACTATACTTCAGAACACATAGATACTTAACACGAAACATATTCAGAAAAACACTAAACTAATTAGACCTCATCACCATCGGTAGTAGTAGCGTCGAATATACCGGAGTTCGAACCGGTTGTTTTGGTTTATTTTGGGTAGGAGCCGAGGCTATAGAGTCATCTTTTTCTGCCCACCTGCAGTCTTTAGTGAATGAGCTCTATCAGATTTCTGATCTTCAACTCTTTTCTGGCCAAAAGATGGGCAATATCTTGCTACATGACCAGTCTAACGACAACAATAACAAGTGTTTGAGCCCATCAAACATTCACCTTTATATGGTGCTTCGCATTTGGCACAAGTTTCTCCAGGATTCTGAGTCATACGTCTGCTAACTCCACTTAAATTATTTTTGGACTTCTTCTCATTGAATCCTTCTGAGTGATCTGTATGTATTTTTGCAGTCTTCCTCTTGTGCATTTCTTTACACTTTTGAGTATGTTGATAGTCGATCTCCACTCTTCTAACTCATTCTACTAATATCGATTTTTCATCAATTCCTAAGAGTACCAACGGCCGCTTGATCCAACCATTTAATCTCGAAAGGAATTTGTAACAGTTTTTCTGCAATAGCGATCAATTGTGGCGCACATCTCGATAGTGCAGTGAAATCCGCTTCATATTACATGATCGTCTTCTCTCTTTGCCTCAACTTGATGAACTTGTCCTACATCTGTCGTCGAGGGGATAAATGTACGAACCATACTCTAAAAAGATTGAGGGACTCCTCCCAATTTATCATCGTATTGGGTATGTCCCATAACTTGTCTTAATGCTGCCCACACCACCACCTTTCGACTTTTCCATCCTGTACAAACGTCGTAACTCTTCTTTCATTTGGACAAGCCATGTTATCTAATATCTTCTCTATTCTCATTAGCCAATTTTGTGCTTCCATTGGGTCTATGGTTCCCTTGAACAGAGGTGGACGCTGATCTTGAAATATCTTCAAATACTTATCCGCGACAATTGTATCATTAAGTTGCGATATGGACTCCTGAATCAGTTGAGTCATTACATTGCGACCATTATTTCGGTGAGGACATTCATGTTTACATTTATAGTATGTTTTTACTCCTTTGTTTTCTATCAGATTCTCTTGTTCTATAATTTTGAGTGTATCATTATGCCTGAATGGATAGTAATTATTACTTTGAGTTAAATTTAATTTTAATAATTATTAAAATTTCTTATAATTATTTTATTGGCTCTTTCATCAATACTAAATTAATTTATCCTACCTTGGGCTCTGATACCACTTTTGTCACGACTTGGGCTAAGACTTGGAATTAACCAAGACGGGTACAGACAGTCAGACAGTTTGAAATAAACTTTCTATATTTGTTTACTGTTTAATCGATGAAAGAGCCACTAAACAATTTAAATTAAAACAAAAACAAAAAAAAAATTACATCGTTGATGGTTGTCCCCGTCTTCTATAAATATTCTCTTCTATCGTTCATCTTTTAATTATTTAAAAATTTGCATTAAAAGTTAAAACAATTGTGAGTTAAATAAGTCAGTTAATACTCATACTTGTAAACTAAAGTAATACTAGAAAAAAAAAATGTATGTCAGTTAAGCTTTTTTATAAATCAATATAACCATTTGATATATTATTCGTAGAGAACTATATCATTATAATATCAATATCATTTCATATGTATACAACTATCACAGGAGACTCCGTATAAATATTTGTGTCAATTAAAACATATCAATATCAATCTTCTTTTCCATTTACGTGCACGGGTACATTAGTGTTCTCTCACTAGTATCGTTAATGAATGTTTCATCATAGTCAGTCATATACATACAAGCAGTTAATATAAACATATTTTTTCATCAAAGACTAGCATATTATATAAAACATACATTAAAATGCATTAATAAATACCAACAACATTTGCAATGATATGACCAATAAGAAAATAATAGTTCAATAAAAATAAAGCATTTATAAATATCATCAACTGCAAACATATTTGAGAAGGAATAAATTATTACTTTAGTTTAAAAGTACAAGTACTCACCTCAAGCCAGCTGATAAGTTTACGAGTCATGTTTAAATAATCTCAAACTCTAGCTCATTTATTATAAAAACTTGAGTTTTTGGTCGTGGCTTGATAAACTCAACTCGCTACGCGAGTCGAGTTCAAGCCGGCTCAACTCATTTACACATCTAATACAGGGAAAAAAAAAAGACTTCAGGGGCATGCGGGATGTATGATAAATGGTAAAAAATTGCTTGTATTAGATGATGGATAAAATTCGACTAGGAAAAAAAGAAGTCGAAGCAAGCTGTTATATGGATAATTTTAAAAAAAATGCCGAGAATAGGTTCCCATTGAACACTCAAAATAATCAAATAGAAAATGAGGTCATAAACAAACCCAAATGATGGGATGATGCTATTGATGAAGACAATAAATTAAATATGTAGTCATTATTANGGGGGGGGGGGGGGGGGGGGGGGGGGGGGGGGGGGGGTAGGTGCTAGGGATAGCAAAAGATGAAGTTGAGAGCAGATTGAAAAAGAGTGGTGGCATTTGAGCATTGAATGCCTCAAGCTCATGGATAATCATGGAGGTTCCCTATCTCAGGTTTGATTTTGAGATTGGAATCATCTTTTGAAATTTAATAAGATTTTGTTTTGGCTCATTGGGTTTGTACGAACATGTTGAACTACAATGCACAACAAAGATTGTAGTATTCACCATTACGACAATAATGTTAAATTAAAGTATTAAAGGATTTGAACAATAAGAGATTTATCAAAGTTAGCATGATTAGAATGATGATTAATAAAGGTGTCTCAAATTAATTTCGATGAACTAATTGATATGATGATGACACTCTTCCAAAATGCCTTTATATGAAATTATTTGGCTCTTGAACTGCGATATCTGTTACATGCACCAGAAAAATGAAAGTGACACTGTTAATAATACCTAATTTGTCAGATTACTTTATGGTTGCTCATGTGTTGCATGTTCATTTTATTTTAAAAAAAATGTATTTTTCTTTATGCAGTTTACTCCAAAACAAGGGGGCACTCCTAAAAGAAATGAGATAGTCTTCATATCACCAACAGGTGAAGAAATTAAGAATAGGCGGCAGCTGGATCAGTATTTGAGGTCTCATACCGGAGGCCCGCCCTCTTCAGAATTTGATTGGGGAACTGGTAGTCTCACACTTGTTCGTTTATGCATTGACATTCACCGGATGTACCTACAAAAGCACTGATTTTTTTTCCTTTTTAGGTTGATTAGGTTATGCGATCTTAATTTCCTTGCATTGGTGGGTTTCTCACAGGTGATACTCCAAGACGATCGGCAAGACTTAGTGAAAAGGTGAAGTCACCAGAAACAGAAAAGACGAAGCAGGCTAGCAGCTCAGGCTCACAAAAGGGGGTAAAAAGAAAGAAAAATAATACTGAAGATGATGGACACAAAGTAGAGGGAGAGGGATCAAGTTCGCATAAGGGTAGAAAAAGAAACAAAAGTACTGAAGATGATANCAGAATTTGATTGGGGAACTGGTAGTCTCACACTTGTTCGTTTATGCATTGACATTCACCGGATGTACCTACGAAAGCACTGATTTTTTTCCTTTTTAGGTTGATTAGGTTATGCGATCTTAATTTGCTTGCATTGGTGGGTTTCTCTCAGGTGATACTCCAAGACGATCGGCAAGACTTAGTGAAAAGGTGAAGACACCAGAAACAGAAAAGACGAAGCAGGCTAGCAGCTCAGGCTCACATAAGGGGGTAAAAAGAAAGAAAAATACTGAAGATGGTGGGCACAAAGTAGAGGGAGAGGGATCGGGCTCGCATAAGGGTAGAAAAAGAAACAAAAGTACTGAAGATGATGGACACAAAGCTGAGGAAGAAGTTCCCAAAGATGTGGATATGGAAGAGTCGAAAGATGCTGAAGAAGAAGCTTCCAATGAAGGAATTCATTCCTTAGTTGAGGACTCGGCTGACAAAACGAAGGAGAGTGCTGAAGGGAATGCGGAGAAGCCTGTAAAAATTCAAGGTGTNCATTCCTTAGTTGAGGACTCGGCTGACAAAACGAAGGAGAGTGCTGAAGGGAATGCGGAGAAGCCTGTAAAAGGTCAGGGTGCCATTGAGCATGAGTTAGCTGACAAAGCAAAGGAAAATGATGCGGAGAAAGTGGAGCAGGATGTGGAACAGTCTGAGGGAAAAGGGACAGAACTCGAGCCAGGAAATGAAGCCAAGGAAAATCAAAATGCTACTGAAATTTCTCAGCCAGCATCTGATTCTGAAAAAAATGCTTTAATTGAGAAGGAAGGTGATGAGAAAGATGCAGTAATTTTGTCCAATGATGGTGGAAGAAAGGATGAAAAAGTAAATATTACCCCCGAGGACAACCCTGAGCCAGGGAAAGAAGTTCAGGTAAGTCTGAATAATAGTGAAATTTCTCCTGCAGCTTCTGATTCTAAGACAGTTGCTTTAATTGACAAGGTTGATGAGGAAAATGTAGTAATCTTGTCCAATAATGGTGGAAATAAGGATGAAAAAGTAAATGTCGCCCCCAAGGACAACCTCGAGCCAGGGAAAGAAGTTCAGGTAAATCTAAATAATGCTGAAATTTCTCCAGCAGCTTCTGATTCTAAGACGGTTGCTTTAATTGAGAAGGTCGATGAGGTTTCTGCTGCCAAAAAGGGTGAAGCTTCGGTCCATACTAAAGATACAGAAATCTTGCCCGACAGTGATGGAAAGATTGAAGAAGTACATACTGCCTCGAAGGACAATTTGGAACCAGGGAAAGAGATAAAAGAAAACCTGAAGGATACTGAAGTTTCTCCACCAGTTTTTGATTGTGAAAATGTTTCCTTGACCGTGAAGGATGGTGAGGTTTCTGCTGCAGAAAAGGATGAATCCTCAGCCTTCATGAAAGGCACAGAAAACTTGTCAGAGAATGGTGGGAAGAAAGATGATGGAGTGAATGCCGCCGCTCCAGAGGACAACTCCCTCCATAACTATGATGATGGTAAGGCACAGTTTGAATCTTTTCCAGCCAATCGGTAAAACCCAAATTAATAGTTTCATGTTTATATGCTACATCTCTTGTGTAAGCTTTTATTGTAGGCATGAATAGCTTAAATGTTTAGTCCTATCCTGTATCAGGTAATCTTCTCATCAGTCTTTATTCACATTCTGCTACTCGTCACTGTTATCTGTAATATGGTATTTTGGTATCTGGCACCCGTAGAAAGTAACATATGTGCTCATCTAATCTTCACGTTTGTAGCTGGCTCTAACAGTATATGGAAATCACCATGAAGCTTAGTTTACAATAGGGACATTTGCATACATGAACACAATTCTTATGTAGTTACATATCTCACATCTAAACTTTTATATTATACACAACACTCAAATCTTTTAATATTATATAAAAAATAATATTATTATTAGGGCTGTCAAAAAAGCTCGTTCGCGAACAACTCGTGTTCGGCTCGTTCATTAAGTAAACGAGTTGAACACGAATAATTTTTTAAAGCTCGAATTATAAACGAACCGAACACGAACAGCTCCTTGTTCGCCCGTGTTCGGCTCGTTTTAGCATGAAATAAAAAAAAAAAATTATATAACTATTTATATAACAATATATTATATATATTAATTATATAATAATATATTATATATATTTATGTTTAAGTTTAAATCATAACACCTCATGTGGCGATGTGGTTAGTGCATTCTTTTGTATATATTTGATCCAGATTCAAATCTCACACTTTACATTTATTTTTATCAATTTAAGTTTAACGAGTCAATTTCGAGCCAAACACGAACACAAATATTTTAATCGAGCCAAACACAAACACACTGTTCACGAGCCGATTTCGAACACGAGCTATTTCGCTCAAGCTCGGCTCGTTTACAGCCCTAATTATTATCACTTTTTAAATACATCTTTTCATGCATAAGTTTAAAACACCAAAGTTTTATGTGTATGTAAATATAAAATTTAGGTGGGAGATGTTGTCTTATTATTATTATTATTATATTTAAGCTTGTATTAGTGCAAAGTCAGAGCTAGAGTTAGCAAAAGTCGCTCGAACCTTATCGTTACAAATGTAAGTTCCATAAATTATCTCCACATCCATTTATATTTTAACAAATAACAAATGAAATAAACAATCAACCCTCCCCAATCTTTGACACCAGCCCCAATCACTCAACAGCAACAAATGTGACAAACAATCAAACCATTTTCATTGCACAAACTACAATTCCTCCAAGCTCCGCCTCCCTCATCATACATTTTCCGACCGCCATCGCACCACTCGCATACCAAGAACTTTACTCCGCCGCACCTCCAGCATGGCAGTCCGCCGCTCTGGTCCCTCGGCATCTCTTCCAGGATTGGCATCAGTTTTCCTTGCTCATGCAGCCCCAGCACTTCCTCAGCCCCTCCTATGTCTCTCCCGTCAACAAATAACCTTGGCGGGATTGCCCCAAACCCCAGCAGTCTTCTCAACTCCTCCTTGAACTCTCTGTGCATCGCCACATCCCTTTCATAGAACAACACCTTGGAGCTCTCCAACAGGAACCTGATAGCACTACAGCCCTCGAATGTCTTTCTTACTCCTCGAAGAGATGTCGAATAAAGAATCACAGCTCCAGAGCCTCCGGGTGGGCATTTTTCCTCAAATTCATTCAATACATGACGGATTTTCGGGATCTTTAATGGAGGCTCTACCTCTTCTTTCTTCTCTTGTTCTTCTTTTTCAAATTGCTTCAACAGTTCAAAGATTCTTAAGTAGTCCTTCGCCGCCTGCTCGAAGGCAGCGAGGAGGTTGGGGTCAAATAGGGTTGGAGAATTAAGATCGGGGCGGCGGTAAGGGTGGAATTTGTGATTGTGCTCGTCATCATTCTGCTTCCTCCATGGTAGCGGACTCCTCATTGTTGTTGATGCAGGTTTGATGTTTTCTTTATCCTCCACATCCTCAAGATCTCTCATCAACTCAGCTGCATCGATGATCTGAGGCTGATCCTCCCTGCAATCTAGCAGACGGGAGCTCGGCAGAGGAGGAGAATTGAAGAAGAAGCCATCAGAGGCCTTCAGTTGGAGAACGCGGCCCTGTTTCAGCTGCATTTGAGGGACGGATCTGAGCTTATTCAAGATTCTTCCCTTCATTGTCTTCATCTCTTAGGGTTTTATTCTCTCTCCCAGAGAAGAAGGATATATTGATTTGTTTAAGATGACAGATATGGGATGAAAATGGTGACGTTTGATGGAGCTGAGGGGTTGCCGAGCAGCTAACCTCTCTTAACCGGCCCCACCTTTCTCTTGTTTTGTCCCTGGCTTCGAGGGGATCCGCAGTGGCAACGGCTATAAAGCTGGAGAATTTTTGAATTTAAAACAGTTTAGGAAGAGGCAACGGCTCAACAACGGTCATTATTCATTTATGCTATTCTATACCAATTTAAACCTATTTTAAGAATATCACTATTAAAGTATATATATTTTATTAGAAAATGTATTAAATGTTTTTACACATAATTATGTTATTTTATATCCTCTCAACTAATAATATTAAACTGTTGGGGTATTTGATTTAGCAAATGAATATGATATATAGAACATAGTGTCAATAGTAATATAGTATGATAAATACATATGATTAATTATAATGTTTCATTGGAATTTTCATAAAATTTAATGCAGTTTTTTTAATTATAAATTGTCAAAATAAAATTCAAGATCATGCAATCATGTATTTTAGTTATCTTATAATTAAATTAAATTTTTAATGACAGAACTTGATGACAATATAAGTGATTTAGTTAAGCATAATTATGCATTTGAAGGGTAGTTAAAAATTAATAATAGTGATAATTTGTATAGATATTAAACATGTGAGTATTATAAATATAAATTAAAATCTATGTTATATTCTCTATCTAGAAAATCGGATGTGAAATGGCTGGTGGTCTGGTTCGGGCTGATTTAAAAACTGCCCCCACATCGAACCGATTTGAACCGGCAAAAACCTTCTTGTTTGACTCCTAAACCGGAAATGGTATTTTCTTACATTTGTTCGACCATGTTTTTTGTAATTTACATATTGAACGCCAAAAATTTATTTTTCATATTTATACCACCCAAATCACTCATATCACACGAAAAATATAACTATTACAAAGAAATTGAATTTACATACATATCAAAAAATTATATTTATTGACATATCTCACAACTAATTTTTTTTTTCTTACATTCATACCCCCAAAATCACTATTTTTAAAAAGTGAAATGCAAGTTTCTATGCATAGATCAAATGACATGTTAAAATTGAATTTTATGCATTAGATATTTAAATACATACAAATTGGGTGCTATGTAAATTTTATCTATTATCATTTTTAAATATATTTATGTTTTATTTGGTGATCCGGTTGAGCCCCAGTTAAACCCCGACTCAACCTTTTAACCCTGAACATCCCTTACAACCAGTTTGGTCCGATTTTTAAGAACTTGACTATATTAATAAAATAAGGTATCAAAGACTATGACACATACCATAAAAGTTAATTAGAGAAAATATTATACTCAGATATTGTAAGTCCCACAGTCAACCACTAGTAACCACATGACCCTAATTCATGGAAAGAGATTACCTTTTTGTAAATTTTTCCAACGCACAAATCGCAAAGCAGATCTAATGGATGAGAAAAACCTTTAATCCCAAGTGGTGATTTCTTAAACATGAACCGTTCATTGGGAATGAAGCATCCAACGGCCGAGAATCTCTGAACGCCGCGGAGATTGGGGAGATTCTAGACCGTTCCACGCGCGCAGGACGCTGAATACTCGATCGCTCTCCTCGCACTACTCCACTTTATCTCTCTATAAATAGGAGATGCATCTTTCTCTTTTTCGCGGTTGCTGCTTGTACTGTTTTTCCTGATTCGATCGAATCTCAGGCGAGGAGGAAATTAGGGTTTTCATCTGTTCGAAATCGAGTTGCGGAGAGGAGGACGATGTTTGGAAGGGCGCCGAAGAAGAGCGATAACACGAGGTACTATGAGATCCTCGGTGTGTCGAAGAACGCATCGCAGGTGGACCTGAAGAAGGCCTATCGCAGGGCAGCCATAAAAAACCATCCTGATAAGGGGGGCGATCCGGAGAAGGTAAATAGTTATTGGACTCTGCCTGTATTTGATCTCTGCGTTTATGGTTACGGGTAACTCTCGATCGGCTAAATCGTTGTTTTTTTTTTTTCTTACGATGGGAATTGGATTTTGGACGTGTTGGGTATGTGTATGGGTGCATTTCTGGCTTGGATGCTGTTTCGTCCTCCGATATTGCGCTGTTGTTTAAAAATGTTGATGGATTCTTCTGCCTGTGTTTATTGGATTGATGCGGAGGATGTTTTATTATTATTATTATTGGAATCGGTAGGGAATTTTACTTATTTTTGGGTTCGGATGTGATAATGGCAGGGTTTTGTTTGTCCGTGGGTTGATTTTAGGAGGTGAGGAAGTTGTATGCTCAGGCTTAGTAACCAGATCGGAGGGTGGATTTTGTTTGGTTGGAAAGGTTAGACGTCTACCGTGGGGAAATAACGTGAGCGGCGTTGCTTTTTATTGCTGTAATGTTTATCTAATAGGTGCTGGGAACTGTCTTATTGCTATAATTGTTTTGGACAGATCATTAAGGAAAATGTGTGAATCAATGGTTATATGGGTCGGAGATTTGCTATAGGATTTGTGCGAAGTAGAATCCAAAATATTATATGTGGATAATGCACGTGAGGATATATCACCATAATACAATTGTATTGTGGTGAATACCGCCACAATATCACCATATCTGCACCTTTGCTCTGTGACGTTTCCTGATAATTTATGTTAAAGCCTTGATTTTATTGTTGTCCAACCCATGTTTGACTTTTTTGACAGATACCTCATTAAAGGAATTATAATATTTGATTCTTCTGTTGTGAATAGGACACTGTTGGAGCTTTTTTTTTTCTTTAATAGGAAACAACGTTTCTTGTTTTGGCAAATTCAATGCTTTTCCTGATTAAAATTTGACAACCGTTAGTTTTATTCCTGCTGAACAGTCTGATTGTTTACCCTGTTCATCACGTTGTTACATGTTGTTGGATCTTCTATTGCTTATCAGATCATTGACTTAGATTTCAAATTTAAGGAGCATACATGAAGGGCTCTGTGCTTATTATTTTTGCTGTTTGACGCTTTCTTGATATTACTTTAATGGATGAATGTCGGAAAAATCTATAAAGGTTCTTATTTAAATGTTGTCATGAATCTATCCGATATTATTTTCTTTTATGAGCAAGACTTCAATATCAATATAAATTCACATGAGAACTTTCATATATGGTTTTGTTCTAAATCTGATGTGGATTTAAAAACCATTTTAAAATTGGACCACATAATTTTTGCTTAAACAAGAAAAATTCAACATTCAATTTGACTTTATTTGAGGAACTAGTCTTATGTTTGGTTTTATTGTCATTTATCAAAGCCGTATCTAATTTAACATATCATCCCACATCAATAGTGATTGGTGGATTCTAATCTTTTTTATGAGTTTCTTAGAAGGAAAAAAAAACTATGGTTGATGGAGAACCAAAATTTATACAACACAACCTAATAATTAATTGGATTAAACTAAGTTTATGTTTGGTAGACTACTTTTAATAGATTTACCTAATTTTTTAATGTAAATCCAGCCAATTACGTCCATTGCAATATAAATGAATCATAAAAAATGATTGATAAAATTATAATAGCTAAAAATTCAATGTAAATAAGGATTATATCTCTAACAAAAAAATGATTTGTTCGTCTATTAATAAGTAACAGCCATATTTTTTGAGCGATTTAATTTTTTTATTTTAATTGATGTTCAACCATTGATGATGTATGAAGTTCTGCGTGAAGATCCTACCGCTAAAAAAATTAATTTAGTATTTGAAGCATATTAAGGAACCAACATACGACGTATTCTTTCCCAACTCAAGCACATATTAAGAGAGATGAGTTGGACCTAAATAGCCTCATTTACAACTCCAATATCTAGATATAATTTTAGCCTACCTAATTTAACATAGATAATAATCGGTAGAAGGTTACAATTATACTCTAAGATTCATCAAAGTAAAATAGAATTATTAGAAATTAATAGCTTAATAATTATATATAATTTATGGTTTACCTAGTTGTGATTTCATACTAAAGAAAAATAGGTGTTTTAGAGCTTGAGAGTGAAAGGAATGCTTGGCTAGGAGGGATTTGGCGGCTACAAGGAAGGGATTGTGAAGCCCTTGCCTCTATTGTTCTTACATCATTTTGAGAGATGACTACATAAGGCATCAAGGAAAAACTCCTCTCTAATGCACATGCATATCTCAAAACGGCTTTGGAGACATGTAAGGGCTCTAATATCTAATGTTGCATACGTTTATAGTTTCTCTGTGAGATTTTGATGTGGACCTTCGCACAGAACTGCAAATGGGTCAATTGACCTAGACATTGTTCTCTTCCATTGTTGCTTTGTGGATTTTATCTTGAGGTAAATAAGGAGAAGAAAAAAACTTGTTTTTTGTCTCAATATTAAGAGGGGTGAGGTGTGGAAATTGTATACATAACTTAATATTCCATTATCGATATCATGTGCAATTGAAATTTGAAATCCCGTTCGAAGATTTGAATTTTTGAAGACATCAATATCAGTGACAAACTACTTAACATTTCCTTTATATGGAATTAGTGACAATCTTCTTGACATTTCCTTTAGATGGTCGTCAGCTATAAGTTCTTCTAGAATTTCTCAATTCAATGCTTTGGACACATGCAACATATCCTTTTAGTTTTATGGAATTGTAGATTTTGTGAGCTCCGAAAATTCGCGGCCACTTCTCGTAACATTTTTTCACATTTATTTTATTTTTTTGTATTGAGAAAGCCTTGGAGAGTCGAATATTCAGATGACAGATTGGATTGTAAATAAGACACCACCCAAAGATTTTGCTCTTATTTTTACGAAATTTTTTTGATCTGGGGTTCAAGATTTCCTATAAGTGCAAACTCCTATAGTTAATTATCCCACCCGATAACAGGAGAGCACTTTCGATTAAAGTTAGTTATTAAGAATTGAATATTCAACATACAATAGCTATGAAGTTGGGATTTAAATTGTAGAATTCATCACTTGAAGCTTAAAGGTGATGGTGGGGGAATGAAGACGAAATCTGATCAAGATTTCATGATTCTATCATTCTGGGTTGTCGTAATCCTTAATCTATTTAGTCAAAGGAGGTAGTCGATCTAACCTGACAGAAGGATTCTTGTCAATAGCCATGAGTTGCGTCCTCTAAGAGATTTTTGTAGATTTGGAGTGGATGTTTTGTGCAAGGGGATAAATTTTAGTCAAACCTTAGATCACAGAAGGTTTTATGTTAATCAATTGTATCTTTATATTTCACAACCTAAAGAGTCAAAAGTTATTAGGGAATATACGGGCTGCGGTCGTAACCATAATATAATAACGTCATTGGCGGCAAAGATCTGGTCAGAAAGCTCTGATTGTAAGTGCTACTTTGTGGTGTCATTTGACCGCAAAACCTCGTGAATAGAGGGTTCTAATTATGTTCTTACTGACATGCAATTATTTTGATTGTGAATATATTGATACATTTGATATGACATTCGTTTTTTGTGAGCTGAAGTTAATTAAAAGTTTGTCATTCTCGACAAACTGTTGTGGAGGGTGGATGATATTTGCTTTAAGTCTTTTAAGTGATTGAATTTAATTTGAATGTTTGATTGGTTACTTGGAAAATCTTGATTTAAAAGATTGACTCATCCGGTTGAATTCTTAGGTTAACATGATCATCATCGAGAGTTGATGTCTTTGAAGTATTTATATTTGAAATGGGGCACTTAATTTTGATAGTTGAAGCTTTTTAAAGTATAAATCTTGTCGACTCCCGTCCTTATAAGGTGGAGGATTGAACTAATTTGGTGATTTGGACTTGTAAATTTTTTATTTGAACATTTGGACGTTTATTAGGGTTTACTAGATTCACCAACACCAGTTGTTTTNGGTTAATTTACACATTTTAATTCGTGTGAAATAATTGCAAATTGGACACCCCTTTTAGGTAATTTCGACATTTTGGACGCTCCGGCGCAGTTCATTTTGCCGTCAGAGGTCATCCAAAATGAAGTAAAATACAAGCAGTAGAAATAAGTAAATAAACAGAGGTGTTAGGTCATTGTTTTGGGCTTGGGTAAGTGCTCCAGGAGGGCATAATTATAGGGTTGTGCTTGAATAAATCGGGCAAGCTCGGTTCGACAATGATCTTTAGGTAGAAAGGATCAAGCTCAATTTAGCACGCAGAGATAGGAGCAAGTTGGGCTTTAGGGTTGAGGAATGAAAAAGAGACTCTGGTTCCAAGGAAGGCACGACAGAGAGAGATTGTGGCTTGGAGAGTTTCGGTGCAGGCCTGGACGAACAGGGAGGATCTGCTCTGCACAAAGTGTGTACGTTGGGTTAGAGTAGAGAGAGGAAGAAGGGTCGGTGATCCCGTCGCGTAGGTGCTGCGAGAGAAGATAGGCTTGGGCGGCGCAGAATAAACTTTGGGTGGTTGGGAAGAAGAAAAATTGGTGAGGGGATCAGCACAAAGTGGAGGGGTTTTAGGTCTATGTAATACTACTATCCCATTGTTGCCTTCTCAATTAGTGCTAATCTCGACTATGTCTTGTGCATTAGGATAGCGAGAAGGTCACGACTTGGAGGGTTTCGTATGGTGTAGAGGAAAACAAATGTTTAGGAAGCAATTGTAGTTTTCTGTTTGCAAATCTTAGAGTTGTAGAAAGAAGAAGTGGAACAGGAAGAAAGATGGGGGCTTCGGGTCACTGTATTGTGAGCCCGTCGTCGCCTTCCTAAGGGCAAAAGGAGAGGCACGACGGGAGTTTCGATTGGCTTCGTACGCCGTGATCTAGCCATTGATTTCCTTGGTAGCCCTAGCCACAACTTTATCACACGAGCAAGGAGAGGGCTTCGGTGAGGCTGGCTTGCGAATGAATCAGGGAGAAAGACGAGGAAGGCAACATGCGTCTCTGTAGGCCGCAACCTTGTCGTTGCTTTCCTTACTATCCTCGGTCACGAAGAAGGAGGCTGAGTGGAAGGAGGGAAGACTTTGGCCATCGAAATGAAGAGAATGGGGAGATTTCTCTCATTCTTTGCACTTGATTTGAGTTAGGGTTTTTGGTTCTAGTGGCCATTGATGTACAACGAAGGTTTCAAGCGAGGTGTCTTTTATATTTTATGTGAGATCATTGTAATTATTTTTTCCTTGTTTAAGTTTTTGGGTGTGACCATACCAGCATCAGCGCACTAGATCTCATTAGAACTTCGCAGTTAAGCATGCTTGGGCGAGAGTAATATTAAAATGGGTGACCTGTTGGGAAGTATTCGTGTTGTACCCCTCCATTCCAAATAATTTCCCATTTTTGTTGGATTATATCAGGGATCGGCTTTAAGCTCGTGTCTTTTTGCTTTAGTTATGGATGGTCTTACTGGACATTTACAGGAGAATGTACCTTGATGTATGTTTTTTGCTGATGATATCTTTTTTCTTGGATAAGACGAAAGAAAAAGCCCAGGAAAAACTTGAATTATGGAGGTCTACATAGGAGTCTAATAGTCTTCATTTGAGTAGAACTAAAACTGAATACATAGAATGTAATTTTACTAGTAGTAGTTTTAGTAACATAATTATAATTTTGGGTGACCAAATTATTAAAATGTGTGAACGATTTAGATATCTCGGTTCTGTTGTTCAAAGCGATGATGATATAGATGGGAATGTTAATAGTAGAATTCAAGTTAGTTGGTTTGAGTGGAGGTATGCATCGGGCCTTTTGTGTGATAGAAAAGTACCGCTTATACTGAAAGGAAAATTTTATAAGTTAGTGGTTAGACTTGCAATGTTCTATGTCGCTGAATGTTGGCCTTTAAAAGAGAAGCATAATACTAAGTTAAGTGTTGCTAAGATGAGAATGATTAGATGGATAAGTGATTTTACACTTAGAGACAAAATGCAAAATGAATATATCTGTGATAGGGATGGTGTAGCTCCAATGACGGACAAAATTAGAGAGAGTCGTCTTAGATGGTTTGATCACATTAAACGTCGACCATCTGATGATCCGATTAGGAGAGTAGATGTTTTAGATCGACTTATGTTAAGAAAGGCAGAGGTAGAACTAGGAAAACTTGGGCTTATTGTATAAAAAATGATCTTAATTTATTAGAACATATTAGGACGCAATGGAGAAAATGGATTCATGTAGCCAAACACACGTAGTGGGATTAAGGCTTTGTTGTTGTTATTGTTGTTGTTTTAAGTTATGAAGGGCTATACGTGTTTTTCCATTCTATATTTCTTGTGGTTTTACTTTATTGCTAATAGATTTTGTAACAGCCTGAGCTTTGAACCATCAAGATTTTGTCCATGTTGACCAAACAACCTCACAGTTTTAGCCTCTTGGTATAACTTTCTAGGAAATAACCTCTTACAGTGTTGCTCTCATATGAGCACGTTTAACTTCGTTCAGCTCAAGGAGTTTCACATATTGAAACCAAAATAAAGTACATTTTGTATATATGTATTTTCTTTCTTTATCAATATTATGCTTTTTTTGTGGCAATTTGTTATTTTGATCATTTGCGCTTTTGCTTCTCCTTTTGGCCCCTTTGTCATAGCAACCTATGATGATTAATTTGGAATTTTAATAAACTTAATTGTGATTCTTGAAAGTATAATCAAGTCTTAAGGATAATCATTCGATGTACCTCTGTGAACGTGTCTTTCTTTTTAAACTGACAGCTGCTCTGTTGGAAATCAACTTTGGTTAATTAATCTTTTGTGAAATGAGGTTTGATTTTGCATGGCTTAATTCCTTGCTATTTGCAACTGCAACTTGGAATTGTATTGACGTAGTCCAAGTTTTCTATTTATTCAATCTATTCTTGTTTTTGAGAAACAGTACAACTGAGCTGGTTCCTTTCATCCGTATCTCAATTGATTTATTCTTGTCCTTTGCAGTTTAAAGAGTTGGCCCAAGCTTATGAGGTCTTGAGTGATCCTGAGAAGAGGGAGATTTATGATCAGTACGGTGAAGATGCTCTCAAGGAAGGAATGGGCGGTGCAGCCCATGATCCTTTTGATATTTTCCAATCTTTCTTTGGTGGAAACCCTTTTGGAGGTAAATTTAAATGATTTATTTTGCCATTTTTACCCTTTTTTTTTTGTCTCCCCACACTCATTCCAAGGAATTTTTTGTGGAGAGTAGCCGGTGGGGGCAGCCGTGGACGCAGGCAGAGGAGAGGGGAGGACGTTGTTCACCCACTGAAAGTCTCCCTGGAAGAACTGTACAATGGTACTTCCAAAAAGCTCTCTCTTTCACGAAACGTACTGTGCTCGAAATGCAAAGGGTGAGTACTGAGTATTGATAAATTCTTCACTCCGAATGTTCTGCGGCATAAAACTAACATCAAACAAACATACTTCTGCAGAAAGGGATCTAAATCCGGCGCATCGATGAAATGTCCGGGCTGTCAGGGCTCGGGCATGAAGGTCTCGATTCGCCATCTTGGTCCATCCATGATCCAACAAATGCAGCACCCATGCAACGAGTGCAAAGGCACCGGTGAGGCCATCAGCGACAAAGACCGCTGCCCTCAATGCAGGGGTGAGAAGGTTGTGCAGGATAAGAGGGTTCTCGAAGTCGTCGTTGAGAAGGGCATGCAAAATAAGCAAAAGATCACCTTTCCCGGAGAGGCCGACGAAGCTGTACGTGTTCTGCTCTTCCCCACCAAACCCTCATCCAATCCTTACTGCAGTTTTTTCATTATTCCTTCTGTTAATGTGTAGCCCGACTGCATCACCGGAGACATTGTATTCATCCTGCAACAAAAGGACCACGCCAAGTTCAAAAGAAAGGGCGATGATCTCTTCTTCGAGCACACTCTGCCGCTAACCGAAGCCCTATGCGGCTTCCAGTTCGCACTAACACATCTTGACGGCAGACAGCTGCTCATTAAATCAAACCCCGGCGAAGTTGTCAAGCCAGGTAAGGTTCGAATGCATTTGGTTTACCTGTATCTATATGGCTCTACATGGATCATCGTTGCCGGTTTCTGCAGATCAATTCAAAGCGATCAACGATGAGGGCATGCCGATGTATCAGAGGCCTTTCATGAGAGGCAAATTGTTCATTCACTTCACTGTAGAATTTCCGGATTCGTTGAGTGCAGAGCAGTGCAAGGCCGTTGAGTCTGTGCTGCCGTTGAGGACGCAGTCGCAGCTGACGGACATGGACCTTGACGAGTGCGAGGAGACAACGCTGCATGATGTAAACATGGAGGAGGAGATGATGAGGAAGCAAGCTCAACAGGCGCAGGAGNCAGTGCAGAGCAGTGCAAGGCCGTTGAGTCTGTGCTGCCGTTGAGGACGCAGTCGCAGCTGACGGACATGGAGCTTGACGAGTGCGAGGAGACAACACTGCACGATGTAAACATGGAGGAGGAGATGATGAGGAAGCAAGCTCAACAGGCGCAGGAAGCCTATGAGGAAGATGAGGAAATGCATGGGGGCGCTCAGAGAGTGCAGTGCGCTCAGCAGTAAAGGGAGCCTCGAAACATTTTAGATTATTATATATATTAACCGAGCTTTACCATATATATATATATATATCAACTCGAGTTTTTTAGTTCGGTTTTAGGCGTGTAGCGGCAGTTCTACTTGCTTCGCATTTGTGTTTTTGTCGGATCATGTGTTGTGGCAGGGGGGATAATGTCCCACTCTAGTTGGGCTTTAATTGGTCATTTATTTCGGGTAAATCTGCATATTTCTTAATATATTTGGGTTTTGAAATTAAAGTTTCTATGAAAATAATATAGTTCCGATAATATAGTTGGTTATCTGAGGCTCTAAAATAGAGACGATATTTTGGAGTTATTAGTTTGCTGCAGAGGTATAGACATTAAGTGCCAACTGCTTGTTGAAGATATCAGAAAGTTGTTTGTGAGTGGCGATATAATGAAATTACAATTAGTATCGATGTGCTTGGTATAAGCATAAATCATCATGTTATGCGCAAGAGCAGTGGTCATCATATTGGCACAATAGAGGGGAGTGGAGAAAGATGATAAAATCTGTCCTGGATTCGTTCAAGCCTATGAGGATTTGGAAGTAGCAGGGTTTTGAGAAGGTTTATGACCATTCGTTCAAGCTCAGCATAAGATTCAATGCATATGTGGAGCGATCTTCACTTGAATAAATAAATAGTTAGAATGGTTCAAGTGCACTTGAATAAATAAATAGTTAGAATGGTTCAAGTGAAGAGAGCGCAATGAAGTCCTGGTTTGAATGTCAAGTGTTATTTTGACCCTCAATTATTGAACTAAGGTAAAATGGCATTTTTGTAATGTGGTACCGCTCACCTACCACATCTCACCTACCGCTCACCTACCTCCCACCTACCACTCTCTTGCTTCTATAAATAGAGAGGGTGTGAGGCTTAGGAGGGCAAGGGAAGAGATCTTAAGCTATCACGAAGGAGGAGCAAGGGAAGAGATCTTAAGCTATCACAAAGGAGGAGAGAATAGCTAGAGAGTTAGAGAGGAGGAGAGCATCTTGAGGCCTTGTATCAAGGTGCCGCTTGAGAGGGAGGCCATAGAAGGAAGATGAGGGCTCATCTCTATGTATAAGCTATGTATTCTTCATTTCCTTTGCCTTGGTGAACTATTTGATTGATTCCCTTTCGTGGACGTAAATCCAGTTGGATCGAACCACGTAAATGATCTGTGTTTGCTTGTGTTTTTTTGTCTCATTTCTATGCCAAGAAGTACATATCGCACAATACCAAGAAAGTAAGATAACTGTCTCAGACCACACGAATTGACTTGATGATGAAGATTTTATAAAATGTGGGATGGTGTCAAATGTCATTCGCGCCAAGGTGATTATTGTCGGTATACGCTGAAGGCTAAAATCCTCAATAAAGGTGGAATGAGAGTGTAGCGAACTGTTGCCTTGATTGTTTGAGCCTATATAAAGTTTTGTGAAGATGACATGCATAGGAAGGTCTCATGAGATCAATAATTCTTAAAGGTTGATGTATGTATACAGTTTCGTAAAGTTTATCACGTGAAAAATCATTAAAGACATCCAATTATTTGATGGAGATGTAAAAATTTGGCATCTTCGCGACCGGACAAAATGTTTCATGATAGTCAATGTCTTACTAGTACTTGTATCCTTGTGCAACCATGCTAACTTTGTCACAAGTGATGCTACCCTTGAAAATTAATTTTCTGTGTAACATCCATTTGCAGCTCAAAATTGTTTGGTTTGCAAGCTCTCTTATAAGGCTCTGGGTGAAAGAGGAAATATTGAATCAGGATTCCAGACGCAGTTATGTGTCCGGACTCTAATTATATTTCTCCACCTGTAAAGTGAAAACGGTGTATTCTGGTGCGACTTGATCCAAACCAGCTTGAAAATTAGGAAAGAATACAGTGCATTGTTTAAAATTCGGCACACTGTTTCATTTCTTCTTTTAGAGCTAGGGTTTTGCTTGTGGCCGAAAGGTTTTCTTGTAATTCTCCGGTTAGGGTTTAGACTATAACCCCATGTTATGTGTGAACAACATTTCAAGTGAGAAATATTGAAGATAAAATTTGTAAATAATGACGATAAGTTTGAAATGAAGGTCAGTTTAGTTTTGTTACAAATATTGAAATTAATTTATGTTTGTTTGATTTTCTTTGTACTCTGAGTCAATGGTATTATTTTAATTTTCTAGTATTTTTTGATGATTTTGTAGTGTTATTTTATAGTTATTCTAGTGGTGATAATTTTTTGGTAGTATTAGTGTTATTGTTGATTTTTTTTGTATTGTGGTGATTTTGAGTTGGTATTGTCATATTATTTTGATAGAATTATGGTGGAATTGTCCTGTTATTCTGGTCGTATTGTAGTAGTTTGTGGTGTTATTCGAGTGGTTTTATGGTTATATTGAGGTGGGATTGAGGTTGTATTTTGTTAATATTGTGGTGGTTTTGTGTTGTTATTATGTTGTTATTGTGGTGGTATTGTGATGATTGTGATGATATCGTCTTATTATTTTGGTGGTATTGAAGTAGTTTGTAGTATTATTGGAGTAGTATTGTGATTGTATCGAGGTGTGCTTGAGGTTATATTTCGTTGATGACATATTAAGAGGGAAAACACCTCAGTCGAAGCAAAAACTGAATAAAAAAAATAGTTAATAAAGAATGCAATATAAAATTAAAGGATCCAGTGAAGATGCACTCAAGTGTATATCTAATTTTAAATTAAAAGTGTATTGAGAGAAAAATAAAAGAACCAAAAATACATATGCTTGTATTCAGAATAAGTTTTATTATATGTATCATTAAGTTCCTCCAATTAAACCCTTTTGTAATATAAGAAAGGAGAAAGAACACTTATCAAACCAAGAACCAGTTGCCTCCCCAAGCAATGATGAATTGTTTCATGCAGTTATATAATAGAAATTGAACATCATTAAAAATTTTCACCCTGTAGTGCACCGCAAATTTTAGACATTTACTTATGATTATTGTAATATAGTAGGAATTGTATACACCATGTAGTGCACCGCAGCGCACACAAATATATACCAGCTTGATGATGATTCCATTGAAGAGTGTATAACATAGCATTGACAAAACATGGGACATCGTACTTGTTGTTTTGTAATATTTAATAAGTTCTTCTTGACAACTATGTAATATTTTTAGATAATTTTATGTTAAGTTGTAGTGGAAGTTGAGAGATGCATAAATATTAGTATAATATTAAACATCACACGTATTACCTATAGAACCAATAGTTACAAGAAAAATAAAATCAATTTAAAGTCATCACAATATCAATCAATCAGTTTAAAAACAATTATAGAGTAGACAACACCCACAAACAAAGTTCGTACACGAATTCAGCTCTCAATTTTGGCATTTATTCCCGTCGGTCCATTTTATCATTTCAGTCAAATTTCTCGATGCCTACTAATGATTTAATACTTGCATACAAACATGTCAAACTTACATTGTTTGTTTGTGCATGGGTGTCTTCAGCCTTCATACAAACAACCAAAAAATATGGATTTAAATCTAAAATTTCTTAAATAGCAAAGCATTTAACAAATGCACTCCTAGAATTGTGAGAAATAAAAAATTAGGGGATGAACAAGCAAACTTGAAGGTGGAAACACTCCTTGAATTACGAGAAATCGATGCAAATTATTTTGAAATTTAGGGAAGTAGACAACTGATGTATATCTTAAATTGAGTTAGCAAAGGCTATATCACGTTCACCAAGTAGATGAAACCTTNAAGGCTATATCATGTTCACCAAGTAGATGAAACCTTTTTTATAAGAATGTCTAATTTGAGAATCATTAGGGTTAGAATAGTTAATGATAATTATTAACAAAATAGTCTATTATATAGAATAAATTTAAGTATTATAGTTGTAATTTTAGTGGTTGTGATGTTAATAATTTTCAATAAATACTATCAGAAGGTAGAATGATGCCTAAGTGTGATAGTACAAGTATTTTTTATCCATTCTAGACAATAATGAGGATAATAATGAGTAAATTTTATACAATAATGAATACTTATTTTCTAAAACTAGGACTACGTGGTTAAAATGGAAAAGTACCTTAAAGAATATTATCTATTAAAAGGATTTTGTAAAAACTTAAAGCTGACTTTTATAATGATGCAATTAATTCGATAAAGTTGCATGGATCTGAGTGTTGGCTAATTACAAGAATTAGTGATAGGTAAGTCGAGCTTGTCACAAATGAGATTGCTAATATGTTTATGACACAAAACTAGAAAGAATCAAATAAGTTAACAAATAGCTTGAATGAAAGGCTAGGGTTAGGGTTAATGATTATATATAAAACTCATAACTTATTCGAACTTTCATCGACTCAAAAATCAATTTTCTTGGATTTCAATGTGACTTGCTTGAAATTAATTTGATTCAACTTAAAATTT
Organism: Phalaenopsis hybrid cultivar; assembly: GCA_002079205.1. NCBI lineage: Eukaryota > Viridiplantae > Streptophyta > Magnoliopsida > Asparagales > Orchidaceae > Phalaenopsis > Phalaenopsis hybrid cultivar. Next base: position 34,489 of record JXCR01144024.1, on the reverse strand, counting down.
ACTTGTTTTATTGTATGTGTATTTATAATCTTGATTAGTAATAAAAACTACTTTTAAAAACTAATATACTTAGCTTTATTTTTATAATTTTATTTTCACGCTTACTCCTCAACGTACACACCGCATATACTAGGCCTCGAACCGAGAGCCTCTTTGTTGAAAGAAAGCTCTCAACTATTAGACTAATGTGGCTTGCAATTAACAGACTTTGCTTGAATCAAATTAAAACTGACTTGAAATCAATAACTTCCCACTCAAACTCAAATTTATCCATGGGAGGCAATTGAAATCTTTGATCTTGTGTTTTAGATGCTTGCAACCATAACAAAAGCAAGCCTTTATCTCACTAACTGGGGCCGGCTACATGAATCATTTTCTCCATCATTTCCTCTTGAGTGCCATTTTTTCATTTAATTCTAATAAATTAAGATCATTTTTAAGTATTTTTATATCTATCTCTACCTTTCTTAACATAAGTCAACCCTAAAACATCTCCTCCCCTAACCAGATCATCAGATGACCGACGTTTAATATGACTAAACCATCTAAGACAGCTCTCTCTAATACTATCTGCTACTGCATTTATGTTTTAGATGCTTGATTGAATTTATTAATTGATATCACCACTAACTCGCCGTAATTTTTTTATTTTTTGAATAAAATAATTAAAATTAGGTTTTGCGATAATAGATACAAAATGCATAATTTGGATGATTGGATAAAATTTAAAAGTGTCAAAGGATTAGAAAGGAGTAAGATTTGATCTAAGATAACATAAATAAATAGAAGTTATTCTAATGATTTAATGCTTTAGTCAACGAAAATGAGTAGAAAATAAATATTATTAAAATTAAATCCAATTGGGATATTACCAATGTTGATGATGATGATGCTGATGATGATGTGCTTTACATGATGTTTATGAAATAAAATAAGTAGAGAGTTTTACATACCTACCATACGATTCTTATGTATTTACATATCTAACACCTAAAATTTTATATTTACATTTATAACACTTTGGTTTTACAATGAAAATGTGTAAGAGAAGCCTAAGAAAACTTAGTTAGTAGGGACCTACTGCCCAACTACCAACGTCTTGCTTCATTTTCCTAACATTATAAACAAGACTAATTCTAAAGTCATTGTTCAACGGCTGCCACCGGCTGCCAACTCTTCCAAAAACAATGCACGCCACAATGTTTCAGAATATATTTCCATAAAAAATAATTGTTCAGATTAAGAATTGAATAGTGTATTGATTAGACCGCGTAGGTCTCATGTTCGGCTGTCCGATCGAGTAGACGAGTTGACAGATATGAGTAGCTGAGTACGAGCTGCCAAGTATCGGTCCTTTAGTAATATAGAGAGGTGTTTACTTGGTCAGTAGAACAAATGTTAGGAGTTAAGACATTGATGTCGACTATCATAAGTTGGACGTTGATCCCAAAGCTCGACTGAAAAATCACGAGATACAATTAATTGTCATTACTCTCCCATAACTTATTCACGAAGGGGTGGAGAAGTTATTAGACGGTAGTTATATCAAGGAGGAGCAATCTTCAGGATGGATCGTGCATGGGTGGTGATGATGAATTCGAGTGGTGAATGGTGAATGTGCATCGACTTCATGAACTTAAATTTGGCATGCCCCTGTTAAGGTGGGTTGATGCACTCATTGACGTTGTAGTCAATTGTTCAGTCATGAGTTTTTGGATGCTTTCCCTAGCTACCATTAAATTAAGAGGTATCCATCTGATACCAAGAATATCATATTCATTACTGAAGATGGAGTTTACTGCTACAGAGTAATACCCTTTGTGCTAAAGAAAATTGGTAACACTTACAAGCACATGATATGTAAAATTTTCAATAGACAAAAGAAATAAAAAATATTAATGTTCATGTCATTGGTGTCTTGATTAAAAGAAAATCACAATAATAATATATAGAAAACCTTAAAGACACTTTCAAAATTTTAATAAGATATAATTTGATGTGAGACTAGAAAATTTTTTAGGCTTATCTTCTTCTTCAAAAGGTATCAATGCTAACCCCAAAGAAAATAAAATAACTTCTACACATGTCATCGCCTCGTACGTAAAAAAACTATAGAAATTAAGTAGATGAATTATGGGCTTAAGTCTCTTCATTTTCATCTATGATGATAAGTATGTTGCTTTCTTCAAGGATATGAGGAAGAGCATAATGCTTTACTTGAATAGATAAATGTGAACAAGCTTCCTTTACTGGAAGAACTTTTTGTTATCCCCATCATTATTGCAAAGTCCAAAGTTCATCAACAACCTACTGTTCTATCTCATAGTTGGAGCAGAAGCAATTGATTTAGTACATGTTTCAGAGAACCATGGAAAGCTTTTTTTGGTGTATTGTTTTTAGCAATATCTTAAGGGATGTTGAACTCAAGCACTATATTATGAATATTTAAGCATAGAAACTTTGCTCGTATTTCCCGAAACATGCTATACAAGACATGATGGACCATCCCATGAATTCAATACTTGATAAATGACAACATTAAGGCTGTCTACTAAACTAGGATGTCAAAATCAATGAATTCGAAATCTTTTACACACCATAAATGATAATCAAGGCCTAGGTAGTAGCAAATTTTCTCGCTAATTTTTCTGAATCTAAAGATTAAGAGTAACAATAACTCCATAAGAGTCATTGTAGACACTTTTAGGTCTGTGGAGAATCTACTTGTAGAGGGTCTAGACACAAATGTCTAGTCAGTTTCTCCTTTTATCACTATAAAAGTTGAGTTAGACATCCCTAATCAGCATGTCAGTATGAAGCCCTGATCGTAAGACTAAGATTCTCCTTCTCTTGAAAAATAAGGGCCAAGCATTTACTAGTGTACACTGACTCACAATTGATAGTCAACTAATAAAACAGTTGTCGATCTCTTGTCTAAATGGAACTTTTCTAACAAATTACTTCCCTTGAATCCAAATTACTCCATGCTAGATTATTTCAAAAGCTAACTAGGCCAACAAGGATGTAATATTTTAAGAATTATAAGAAATATAGGTTTAGATATGATATTGTCAGAGATAACTATATTAATCGTAGTGTCAATGCTAGATGAATATAAGAATGTATAAATCACTGATCTTTCAGGATTAGTGTTTTGAGTATCCATTTTATATTACATGAGAAAAACCCTTTTATAAGGAGAATTTATATATAAAAAGATTGATCCCTAAAGAATGGACAGCATACAATTTTTATCTTCTAAGAGAAATGGTGAATCCCCTCTCATGTTACTCACTCACCTTCATTCACAACTTTTTTCTTGAGGCATGAGTCCACGGACAAATCAAGATCGAACATNCTACCATACGATTCTTATGTATTTACATATCTAACACCTAAAATTTTATATTTACATTTATAACACTTTGGTGTTATAATGAAAATGTTATTAGGAACCTACTNTATATATATATATATATATATATATGTAGGCAATAGCACTAACTAAGAACTTTTTGAATTAAAAATTAAATTATTCCTAAAACATCTATATACATATTGGTAAGTCAATGATAAATGAGAGTAATAATTGAATTGATTGTAATTCTCTCATTTAATATTTGAAACAAATTTTATTATAATGCCTTTACAATCACTCAATTTATTTTAAGATAAATATAAAATATAATTAAGAAAAAAATTTTACCCCTAAAAAATATAATTTTTTTTTATATAAATACTAAAATTTAATTTTTTTTTTCTTATATTACTTTAAAAAAAATAAGACATTCATTGATTTTCCCATCCCTAAATAATAATGTTGGTTCATCCTTGTCAAAAATCATAATCCAAACAAGACATCTTATTTATATATAACACATACACAAAAGGTGATGCATACAAAACACTCTTTTCTCCCCCTCAAATAAATCAAACCAAAAACAAATCCCTAATCATAAACTTCATACCAAAACCCTAAAATTTCCTCCCCCCTCCCTCATTTCTTCAGCACAATCGGAAGCACAATAATGAGCACAATTATAATCAAAATTAGGAGCGCAATGCAAGTCCACTTCCTCGTACTTAGCTGATGCCTTCTAGCCTGATGAAGCTGTTTGACTCCATGGTCAACGAAAGAGCTTGCTCTCCCAACCTGACTCTCTATATCATCAAGCTGATGGCCCTGCGTCTCCACCATCACCGCCATGTCCAGAAACACCTGGTGCAGCTCCATCAAGCTCCTCTCAATCTCCTCCACCGCTCCTCTCCTCTCCTTCATCTCCGCCACGGCCGCCTCCACCGCCCCTCTGCCTTCGATCGCAGCCCGCAATATCCCTTCCCCTCGTCCTTCTGCCGCCGCCATTGCGTCGATTGTCGCTTCATCCGCTTTCTCCCCTGTTACTGCGTAGTATCTGTTAAGATAAATGAGAGTTCTGAGTTTATCNCTGCCGCCGCCATTGCGTCGATTGTCGCTTCATCCGCTTTCTCCCCTGTTACTGCGTAGTATCTGTTAAGATGCGTGAGAGTTCTGAGTTTATTAAAGCTATATTTGAACAGAAGCGCATCAATTTCAATTTTTGCAGATTAAAGTTGCTGTCTTGCAATGGATTTAAGTTTGGAGACGCAGGATTTAGGCGGAATATTGAGAGTTTTATTTTATCATACCTTCGCGCCACCACCTCACGGTGATNGCTATATTTGAACAGAAGCGCATCAATTTCAATTTTTGCAGATTAAAGTTGCTGTCTTGCAATGGATTTAAGACGCAGGATTTAAGCGGAATATTGAGAGTTTTATTTTATCATACCTTCGCGCCACCACCTCCCGGTGATCCGCCGCCACGCGCCGGCGGAGATCCCCAAACGCGTCCATCTGATCTTTCAGCTTCTTCTTCAGCCCGGCGACCACGGAGGTCCGGGTCCGGTCGGAGGATGAACCCGGCCCGCAGCCGGGAACCGACCGGCTAGCCGCGTTCGACCGCTCGAGGGATTCCAGCTTCAGCTTCACGAGTTTCGCTCTCTTCAGGGCCTGAGATACCTCGCCGTCCATGCGGGCGCGGAGCTCTCGAACGGCCATGGGTGAGTGAAGAGTTTTGAGGGATTCATTCGATTCTTGCAAGCTGCGATGGGCTCGCTCGATTCCGTTGAGTTCTTCCTTGATCGATTCGACTTCTTGAAAGAATTTATCAAGATTTTCGCCTCCGGCCGCAGCCGCCGGAGCGATGCCGGAGCTTGGCGTTCTCGACATGGGGATGCTGCCGTTGGGGGATGGGGTATCTCTTTGCCATGATGATGAGAAAAGATTATTCATTTCTGAATCCGTGCCCCTGATTCAGCTGAAAGCAGAGGGCTTTGAGTTGATTTGAGGAGGAAGGTTGGGATTTTGGAGTTATTTAGAGCGTGGAGAGAAGATTCTGCAAGAAAGACGCGGTTTTTATTAGGATTTAGCCGTCGGAAAAAGAGGAAGGTAAGGGGAAGGGGGATTGCAGGAAGAAGAATATCTGCTCCAGAGAGATTATAAAATGGGAGTCATCTTCTCCGTTTGAATTGAAAGTTGGCGACTTGGTTGCTTTTGCGTTTAGCACCCTGGAGAGGGGTTAGGAAAAAATCATTATTTGCTTTTAAAAATTAAAAATCTATATCTAGAAAGGCAGAATTAATATATTTCTTATTTTATTAGGTAAAATGAAAGTTGCTTTAGTTATATCTATTTTTGATTAATTTTATTATTACTGTATTTATATTATAATATGGTTAAACTGAATATTATAAGAGTTGATTAGGACACTTAATTTATGTGAAAGCTATCTTCTCAAATAAATTAACATATAAAGCATTTTACTGACTCATGTTGTATTAATTCAAATTTCATTATATGTTTATCTTCTCTCTATCTTTTCTTTTTTTTTTTAATTAATGTCGAAATAGGAATATCTTTTCATGAATAAGATATGACGTATTATTGTTTATTAATGTTTACTCATCTTTCTCTCTTTACACTCTATTCTTTGGGTGTGATTCATGGATATATTAAGATTAAGGGTCTGTTGGGGCAGCTTGTGCGTTTCAGGATAAGCGGTTTATCTTGAAACGCGGCCAACGAGTCGACCTGCGACCTGCGTTTAATATAAAAAACTCAAACGCGGCAGACAGCGTTTACAAAAATGCGCAAACCAAACGGTTAGACGGCTTTTCAAAAACGCCGCCGCACTTATAAGTTGCTCCAAACGGACCCTAAACTCCTACATCTCTTCTTCTCTCACATCACTTACACTTTATTTCTTGGTGTGAGTCATGAATCTATCAGAATTCAACACGCAAATCTTACTTACGTAGTTTTGGGTGATTAAGAAAACCTACTCAATGTAATTTTATTATAATTTCAAAAGCAATTTCTAATTAAAATTACTTTGTGTGGTTTGATAAATGCATAATTAATTTCTCAAGCAAAACTTCAAAATATCTAGTAGCTTTGACCACGAAAAGTCAGCCAACGCGGTTCCTTGGTAAACTTTCGAACGATCCAAAATGGATGGACAGATTTGAGCTAGTCACGCGGAGATTCGTGTTTATACGCGATGCAATTATATGGCCAAAATTGCTGTTTCCTGTTCTCAGCTGTACACGTTAGTTTTTACTCCGCGCGCGGGACGGCGGCTGCATATGGAACGTGTCAAAGATTGTGCGGGCTAAAGACTTCTTAGGGTTGCTGTTCAAATTTAGGATGCCTGCACTGACAGGTGCCTGCATTCTATTGGATAAAAATTTAATGTTTTCGTAAGTGTGTTATTTTTGTAATCGTTAANAAGGTTTTCGCCTCCGGCCGCAGCCGCCGGAGCGATGCCGGAGCTTGGCGTTCTCGACATGGGGATGCTGCCCTTGGGGGATGGGGGATCTCTTTGCCATGATGATGAGAAAAGATTATTCATTTCTGAATCTGTGCCCCTGATTCAGCTGAAAGCAGAGGGCTTTGAGTTGATTTGAGGAGGAAGGTTGGGATTTTGGAGTTATTTAGAGGGTTGAGAGAAGATTTTGCAAGAAAGACGCGGTTTTTATGAGGATTTGGCCGTCGGAAAAAGAGGAAGGTAAGGGGAAGGGGAATTGCAGGAAGAAGAAGAACTGCTCTAGAGAGATTATAAAATGGGAGTCATCTTCTCCGTTTGAATTGAAAGTTGGCGATTTGGTTGCTTTTGCGTTTTGCACCCTGGAGAGGGGTTAGGAAAAAAGCATTATTTGCTTTTAAAAATTAAAAATCTATATCTAGAAAGGCAGAATTAATATATTTTTTATTTTATTAGGTAAAATGATAGTTGCTTTAGGGTCCATTTGGGGCAGCTTGTGCGCTTCATGATAAGTTACTTATCCTGAAATGCGGCAATTATTCATCATGCAAAACAAATTTCATTATATGTTTATCTTATTTCTTTCTTTTTTTTTTAATTAATGTCGAATCATATACACAGTTATTCATCATGCAAAATACTAATGATATTATATACAATCCTCTTTAAAGCAATGATAAAAATATAACATTATCAAATTGTACAATATTTTTTATAAATAGGAAGATCATTTCATGAATAAGACATGACGTATTATTGTTTATGACTGTTTACTCTTCTTTCTCTCTTTACACTCTATTTTTTGGGTGTAATTCATCGATATATTAAGATTAAGGATCTGTTGGGGCAGCTTGTGTGTTTCAAGATAAGCGGTTTATCTTAAAACGCGGTCAATGAGTCGACCCGCGGCCTGCGTTTAGTATAAAAAACATAAACGCGGCAGACAGCGTTTATAAAAACGCGCAAACCAAACTGTTAGGCGGTTTTTTCAAAAACGCCCTGCACTTATAAATTGCCCTAAACTCATGCATCTCTTCTTCTCTCTTCTCTTCGGTGTGATTCACGAATCTATTAGAATTCAACACGCAAATCTTACTTACGTAGTTTTGGGTGATTAAGAAAACCTACTCAAAGTAATTTTATTATAATTTCAAAAGCAATTTCTAATTAAAATTACTTTGTGTGATGTGTGATGAATGTATAATTAATTTCACAAGCAAAACTTCAAAAATATCTAGTAGCTTTGACCACGTAAAGTCAGCCAACGCGGTTCCTTCCTTGCTAAACTTTCGAACGACCCTAAATGGATGGATAGATTTGAGCTAGCCACGCGGAGATTCGTGTTCATAGGCGATGCATTTATATGACCAAAATTGCTGTTTCCTGTTCTCAGCTGTACACTTTAATTTTTACTGCGCGCGCGGGACGGCGGCTGTATATGGAACGTGTCAAAGATTGTGCAGACTAAAGACTTCTTAGGGTTGCTGTTCAAATTTAGGATGCCTACACTGACAGGTGCCTGCATTCTATTGGATAAAAATTTAATGTTTTCGTAAGTGTGTTCTTTAACATTTTGGTTAATTCTTGTTGGGACATTTACATAAATACCGCATAATTTTTATATATTTACGTATCTAACAATTTAACATTTATATTTATTTGTATATCACTCATATTCTCCACATCACATCAAAAAATATCAAAAATATTATCTTTTTAGAAGCAAAAGATAGCATTTCATGTAAAAATTTATGGCCAAGATGTTATAAGTGTAAATATCGACGTTTTGAAAACGCCGTCGTACTGTTTGGTTCGCGCGTTTCATCATCTTATCTGAAACTGCGTTTCGATTTTTACATTAAACGCAGGACACGGGTCAACCCTTGCGGTCGGCCCGCGGGCCGCGTTTCAGGATAAGCAGCTTATCCTGAAACGCACAAACTGCCACAAACGGACCCTAAGTTTTGGGTGATGGATATGTAAATACATAAGAATTGTGTTATGTATGTGTATTGTCCTTTTTTATATTTTAAAAATGATTTTTGTATATTATGAGAAACTCACAATAATATTAGAATTAGCTCATGTAATTTAGCAAAATATAATAATAAATTTTGACTTAATATGCCTCATAATATGTGTAATTAGGTATATTTATCCTTTATTTTATTATTTAGAGAAATATAATTGAAAATTTATTTTGGACAATTATTATCAACGAATATTCGTCTCTTATACCTTTCACAAATGACAGTGTCTTATATTTATAAACTTTTCATTAGAGTTGCTAGTGATTTGAACATTGGTTCGAACGGGTTTGAGCCTGATTTGAACTATTGGGGCATATACAGGACTGATGTATAAGTTTGAATCATTACACAACAAAGAGCTCCCTATGACATCATAGGACAAACACATGAAAAAGAATATGAGCTTGTTGGTGCACCAAGAGGCATCAATGATTGGTGATTTGTAGAAAAGAATGAAAGCTCATTGGGGCCATACATTAATGGATGTGTGTTAAGACGCGGCAACTACAAAATTGGTTGTTGGTAAAATGAGGAGTAAAGATTATGGTGAAGATCGATGGTAGCAAACATCAATATAAACGATTGTGAAATAGAAGAGGAAGTCATATAATCACAACGGATGAAACTCTGGGTCTGTTTGGGGCAGCTTATTTAGTGCGGTGGCATTTTGAAAACTCACATTGTCTGTTTGAGTACACTATGTTTTGGTAGCTAATGTGTTTTCAAAACGTTGAAAACAGCGTTTTCACACCACACATATCTAGGTGCGGTGGCAGCTTTCTGTCTGTGGTCTGGTTTTTTCAAAAAAATAAATATTTGTAATATCTACCGCACCTAGTTTATCAGCAAATTATTTTTAATCAGCTTATCAGCAAATTATTCAATAAGCTACAGCTGTCCCAAACAGACCCTCTAGGGTTCGAACTATGTAGACAATTACCTATGCATGAAAATGACTAATATTTTGTGCAAAATTTATTTTTTTAATAGGAAAGAATGCATCAATATATTCAAGAAGATGTTTAACACATGTTTGAGCTTGATGTCAAAGGGAGATATGTTGAAGAATAACTATATGCACTTTTTTCTCTTTTTGAAAAGTGCAATTTTTAAAAATAAATTTGAATAAACTTATAATAGTTTCCATTACATAAAAATATCATTATTATTAACTTTTTAAAATTGGACAATACATTTTCATGCACACGTGTAAAATAGAAAGTGTTATAAACTTTGTTTTGCACTTGAACAAAAATATCATAAGCCTTAACTCAATATAATTTCTTAGTGCACACATATAAAAATGAAGGAGACAATCAGAATTTTTATGTGAAACCCGTTAAAAGGAAAAATATCACGGGGTCTAACACGTTCAAAATAATTCACTATAGAATCAAGCGTACAAATAGTCGAGGTCACATGGTTATGTTGAAATTAGAACCACTTTTGAATAACATGATGAATATAATTGTATAAGGGTAGTTAGGACTATAGTAGCTGTTATTGAACTACAATTGTCTTTGTGGGTCTATAACTGTTGTTGTTGGCTACAGAAGCCATCATTTGCGGCTACAATAGTTACAATAGGGCTACAAAAGCCATAGTAGAGCCACAATGGTCATAATGAGGCTATCACAATTGTAGTTGGGCACAAGAGTCATGGTTGCCCATAAAAGTTGTAGTTGGGCAACAATAGCCGCAGGTAGTGGTCGATGATTGCTAGAAATTGCTAGTCTTTCAATTTTCTTCAAGGGTTACGATGTAATTGTTTACTCGTTATTCTCTTTTCCTCTCCATTTCGAGTGAAGAATATGAGTTATTTATAATTTTTGAAATTGTCATTTTAGTAAATTTAGCTAGAATTTTTAAAATAGTACTCTATCGGATGATCCATACTGATTCTCTTAATTATTCTTTCCGTACTGGTCGATTATCAAAACCATATAATGACCATGATGCAGGCTGAAGTCTTTCCCTTGTCAATCCCAAACTAAGGATGTGAAGTAGAATAAAACATCAATAGAGCTCCCATTGTTGATCAGGATCCTTTTTAAGTTGTAGCAGGGTTCGTCAATTCCTGCGCTAATGACAAGAGGATCTCGGCGAGGTACTCGGACTGCTTCTAGATCAGAATCATCAAAAGTGATAGGTTCAAGACACAAATTCTTATGTACTGGTTCACCAAGTGCAATGATAAGAACTTGATCTGTCAACAATGGTCCTCCTGTAATTGTTTGAATTTTGCCCATGATTGGGTGACCCCCATGTTGTTGCCTTTGTGTTTGTTGCCCCCCGAGTAAGAACATTATCGATACCAGCTAGTTTGTTTTGAATAAATCAACCAAGATATCCTTGCTGAATCAACCTTTCAATTTATTCCTTAAGGAGTTTACATGCTTCAGTGGTGTGGTCACGACTTCGATGACAATGACAGTATTGTTCTTGATTTCCCGAGTAAGGTTTTAAGGGGTGAGACAACTTAGCAGTTTGTTCATCCTTGATGGTCATCAAGATGTTTGCACGTGACGTGTTGAGTGGTGTATACTATTTCTTGGTTCAAAGGAGGAGGTCACGATTCTTCGGTTATTCAGACTTTCTCAGTTGTGAAGATTGATTATTGTCTCTGGAGTTAGCTTTGCGCTTTCCCCCAAATTTCTCAAATTATTCCTTATGTGCACTGATAGCCTCATCTGCAGTGATTTGGCCCTCAACACGGTGGACAAGATCGGCATAAGAAGGAACTTTCTCCCGCATCAATGATGAGTATTAGGAGCCCCCCAAGGAAAAACCCCTAAGTAATTATGGATCTACTTCTGGAATTTGACGGGCTTCAACAGAAAATCTGCGAAATTAGTCTTTAAGCGACTCTCCTTCACTTTGAGGAATTCCTGAGAGATGGGATGAATCCTTGATGATTAGTCGATTTTTTATGAACTGCTCCACAAATAGTTTGACAAACTCGTTGAAGGTATTTACAGTGCTCCCTGACAGAGAGTAGAAGCACGTTAGGGGCACGTTGAATGTGTATGATGGTTCGATAATGATCAATATGTTCATAGGGGTCAGTTATCCCTTCATATGCGTCAATGTTATGCAGCTTAAAGCCTGTTGTGATAGAGTGTTGGAGGACCTCATTCATTGAGGGAGAGGATTCAAGGATGTTAGGGTGAGTGTGGAAGCGATATTTTTTCTCTAGGGGGAACTATTCATGGATGAAGTGACGTGGTTCGTTACGGATGACATCATCTGGAACGGTAGCAAGACATGGTGGTGCTAGGGGAGTTGCATGAGATGGATGAGTGGAACTTGCGGTGTCTAGGAGTTCAGCATCACGTCTTGACAATGGAATTGTTCCCTTTTGAGCAGGGGAGACGATACGAATTCCTCCGGGCAGTATGTTTCTCGTAGATCGCGAATTTAATGGTTAATGAGTTTCAGTCATTGGTGTGAAAAATGACTGTTGGATCCCTCGTAGGAATTTTATGATCTCCAGTTGAGACTCCTCCATTCTACGTATTCTTTCTTCCATAAAAGGACCTGAAACCCCCTCGTTGGTTGGATAACGTCATCTAGGGCGGGAAGATGAAGAACATGTTTCCCTTAACTTTGTGACTGTTCCCTGGAACGATGGGAGTTAGAGCGAGCTACTCCATTGTCCCGAATATTTTGCCTGGTGGCCATGTAGGAATTTGAGCAAGTACTTTAGTGGCGGGATTGAGAGCTTCCCACAGACGGCGCCAAACTGATGCGTGCTAGAAAATTTGGGGTGGTAGAGTAACAAATTATTGTCATAGCGTTGTACGAAAGTTCAACACACACACACACACACACACACAGATGAAATAGAAAAAAATGGTGATGACTCCAAAAGTTTTTTACGTGGAAAACCTGTTAGCGAAAAACCCGGGGCCTGGTCTAGTTGCAGAAATCCACTATTGATTGATGATTACAAAAATCCCTTGCTCATAGACAAAAAAATGTAACTATATTTTTCAGATTACAATGTCGACTGACGACATCTGATTGGTGGTGATTGATGAAGATTAGTGGAGGTTGAAGACGGTTGGTGGTGGTCGACGACGGAGGTCGACGGTGGTCGTCGGCGATCGACGGCTGTCAACTACGGAGGTAGGCGGTGGACAGCGGTCGACGGTGGTTGAAGACGGAGGTCGGCGGCGGTCGACGCGATTGGTGGTGATGCTGAGCTGCAGCTTCTCCTCAAGACCTCAGGCTCTCTCTAGACTTCCTCCCCCTCATGAGAGGGATGAGACTCTATTTATAGTGTTCTGGGTGCAATTAATGCAGTAATATGAACCATTTTGATTGGACGATCCGGAGAGCTTCCCTTGATCATACGCTGTTTAATGGACATTTGAGTGTCTAAATGATGTTAGAATTGAGTAATCTTAGGCTCGTTGGATTTGTCTTGTCGAGTCGCTCTATTTGAGTATAAACTTGTCATATTTGACAGCTGTTTAACTTTCCAAATATATTCATAAATCTTCTAACTGTAATTTAATTACTTAATTTGGGTTTGATTTGACTTTGATTGGGCTAGTTTTCATATCATTAGATTTGTCTCATTGAACATGTCAGTTTGATTATAAGTTTCATGAAATTGGAGCTCTGAATGACATTTTATCAAGATTTGAATGTTTCTTGCTTAAAATATCATCTCGAGATTCGTGCAATATCTCGAGATTCGTGTTCGATGATAAAAATTTATTGGTGGTGTATCAATTTTAATCGTTAAGATGGATAAAATATTTCGCCCAAACATCGCACTTGAGCGCCCGTGGTTAGCATATTATTTTATCATGGTGACCAGATATTGGGATATAATCAGATCATTCCAACGCTTAAATACTCCAATCCTGCGGGATAACGCACTCATTGTCTGCCACAAAATCCCTTCACTCCTTCAAATCAACTTATCTGTTTCCCAACCGCTCTCCTCTCCGAAAGCAAAATCTCAGATCCCATGGACAAGCAACCAATACTTTCACCAGCTAAGCTCAGTACCTCACCCTCCCGTCTTCCTCCTCCCCGTATGCCCGACAAGTACTAAATACGTCAGTAATAGGAAAACCATTTCTTCACCTATGGGCAATTCCCGATGTCTCAGTGTCAGCACTCACCATCATTGCCGATTTTCCCCCGTTTTAAACGATACTTTTACTGACCTAAACGCTTTATTGGTGACAGGGCGGTGCGATCGGCCATCATCGGATATGCTCGTTCAGGACTTATCCTTGCCATTTCTATGGAATTAGATGCCGGTTTTCTGTAATACCCTTTTTCTATAGGTGGAAAGCGGAGGTGCTTTCGTCTTCGTCCGCGTTGCGGTGTGGACGGCGGTTGGGGCTTGTGTCGGTGAATGAGTGCGGGGATTTCTGCAAGCGGTCTAGTTGCGGGTATCTTGGGTTGAAAGGTTTTCGGCGAGGTGGTGGAAATGGTTTCCGTATTCATGCGGCGATTGATGTGGCAAGCGCGATTGATGTGATTAATGATTTAGGGTTTGATACGCTGACGTTCTTGGCGGTGACTGTGATGGTTGTGCCCGCGTTCAAGTTGATCAGAGCTAGTCCGGTGAGTTTGTTGGTTAAAAGCGTTATGTAATAATGATTTTGGTATCATTAGCTCTAAGTAGTTATGGTTTATATTAGTTTCAGCCTATGCAATTATGTATGTTTGGATAATTTTCAATCAAAGCAGTTTGTGGTATTACGCTCCTTATTATTATTTACTTTAATTCTATTAAGTACTTGCTATATTTAGTCATAGTATAAAAAGAGTAATTCCTTAATTATAGGTATTTATGTTTATTCCATAATTATAGGAATTACTTAATTGTTGGAAGATTTCTTTCCTCTTTTTATCTCTTATACTCGCCTATTTATAGGTGAATTATCTATGTATTCAGGTGAGAAAAAGGATTATTCAAAATTCACATGGTATCAAAGCCATCAAAGAGAAGCCTTTCCCGCTCGGCTCCATCACGACCCTTCTCTCCCGCGATCGACCTTGTCCGAGCGCTGCTCTAGTTTGTGCCTGCCCCGATCGTTCGCATCCGAGCGTCGCTACTCGTCCAATCGTCCGATCGTGCCTCTCTCCGATCGTTCGCGTCCGCGTTCAATCGTCTGTGCCTCTCCCGCGATCGTCCGCGTCCGATCGTCAGCGCCGCTCCTCGTCCAATCGTCCAAGCGCCAGATCCTCGCGATCGTCCGCGTCCGATCGTCAGCGCCGCTCCTCGTCCAATCGTCCAAGCGCCATATCCTCGCCATCGTCCGATCGTCCTTGCCTCTCCTCGCGATCGTCCGCGTCCTATCATGAGCACCGACTCTTCTTCCGCGATCGAGCACAACCCGTTCTAGCCATGCTCCTCGTCGGCGCAACCTCATCTCTGGTCATTCTGCTGACCACCTCTCCTCTCCAATGACTAAGTACGGCCATGCCTGCAACTCCTCCTCTACTAGTGATGTCACTTCTAGCCACTCCTCCGCGGCTGGGTCTCCATTGCCCACCAATTCAGACAATAATTCTGTCCTCATCACCAGCCACAAACTCACCGGCCAGAATTACCTCCAATGGTCGCAGTTAGTCATGATGTTTGTGTGCGGCAAAGGCAAAGATGACTACCTCACTGGTGATGCTTCAGCTCCGATGACGACAGATCCGTCATACAAGACTTGGAAATCCGAGAATAATATGGTTATGACCTGGCTTGTTAACTCGATGACACTTGATATTGGCGAAAATTTTCTTCTCTATGGCACGGCTAAGGAAATCTGGGATGCTGCCCGTGAGACCTATTCTAGTGCGGATAATACAAGCGAACTATTTGCTGTTGAGACCATTCTTCATGACTTTCATCAATGTGATCTCTCCGTCACCCAATACTTCAATACTCTTACTTGGTATTGGCAGCAACTAGATCTATTCGAGGTGTATCCTTGGAAGTGTTCCGAAGACTCTGTCATATTTCGTCAAATCATAGAACAAAAACACACCTTCAAATTTCTTCTCTGCCTCAAGTCTGAGTTTGACCAGACTTGCTCACGGATTTTGAATTCGAAACCTCTTCCAACAATTGGTGAAGTTTTCTCCGATATATGCCGCGAAGAGAGTCGCCAAAAGGTCATGTTAGGTGCTTCCTTGTCCACTACAACCCTCGACAGGTCTGCACTTGCTGCTCATATTCCATCCACAGACAACCGCCAACGCTAGGGCCGCCCTTTGTGTGACCACTGCCGCCGTTCTGGCCATACTCGGGATATGTGTTGGCGGATTCATGGAAAACCCGCCAATGGAAAACCCAAACGGGATCATCGGGCAGCTGCCACCAGCACCACCGAAGCCTCTCCAGGAACGAGCCCATTCAACGAAGAACAAATTCATGCCCTCCAGAAGATGCTCGGTCAGCTGTCACTAGTCCAGCCTACTAGTGTGGCATCGAGTGCCACCGGCCTTGTTATCTATCAAGGTATTTCCCCATCCGCTTTCGTCTTGGATTCAACCTCTTCTCGCCTCTGGATTGTTGACTCAGGTGCCTCCGATCATATGACCGGGGATGTCTTCTTATTAATGGATTACCGGCCGTGTAATCCGGCTCTCACTGTTCGGATTGCTGATGGATCAGCCTCCAAAGTTGCTAGTTTTGGTTCTGTCCGCATCTCTCCAGATTTATTCCTCACTTCTGTGCTTCATTTTCCTACTTTGGATTGCAATCTGATCTCTATTAGTAAGCTCACTCATGATTGTTATTGTGTTGCTAAATTTTTTTCATATGATTGTGAATTTCAGGATTTGAAGTCGGGGAGGATGATTGACAGTGTTGAGTTGCGCAGTAGTCTCTATCTCCTCAACAAACCCTATGTCAGTCTAGTCCCACTCATCGGTTATATTCCAGTATCAAGTCTGTTTTGCTTAAATCTGCTTAGTACATTTGTATTCCATTCCAGTGTTAATAATGATAGTGAAATCATGTTACTTCATTATCGTTTAAGTTATCCCAATTTTATGTACCTGGGAAATTGTTTCTTCATTTATTTATTAATAAAAGTTCTACCTCTTTTAATTGCGAATTTTGTCAACTTGTCAAACACACTCGTACTTCATTTCCTCGATTATCAGACAGACCCACTCGTCCCTTTTCTCTGATCCATAGTGACGTCTGGGGTCCTCGTGAAAAAAATATTTCTGGGGCCCAATGGTTCGTGATGATCACACACGGGTGACATGGATCTATCTTATGCGTGACAAATCCGATGTAGGACCAATATTTCGTGCATTCTATCAAATGATACTCCCTCAATTTGACACAAAAATCCAGACTCTTAAAACAGATAATGCACGAGATTTTTTCAACACCTCCCTAGGAACTTTTCTTACTCAACATAACATCCTTTACCTTAGCACATGTGTTGATACTCCCCCAAAAAATGGGATTGCCGAGCGGAAAATCGTCACTTGTTGGAGGTAGCCCGCTGTCTCATGTTTACCACATCTGTCCCTAAATGTTATTGGGGCTAGGCAACATTGACCGCTGCCTACCTCATAAATCGGATGCCCTCTCGTATTCTGGGTTTCCGTAGTCCAATTGATGTCTTCCTTCGCTCCTTTCCAAATATCTGTACACTCTCTTCAGTTGTCCCTATCAAACTATTTGGTTGCTCCGTCTTTGTTCATATTCACAAACAACACC
Organism: Phalaenopsis hybrid cultivar; assembly: GCA_002079205.1. Lineage (NCBI taxonomy): Eukaryota > Viridiplantae > Streptophyta > Magnoliopsida > Asparagales > Orchidaceae > Phalaenopsis > Phalaenopsis hybrid cultivar. The sequence continues at coordinate 16,914 of JXCR01144024.1, read as the reverse complement.
GCAGTAAATTAGACCCCAAATCTGTCAAATGCATATTCATAGGGTATTCGACCAACAAGAAAGGCTACAAGTGTTATCGCCTTTCAACTAAAAAGATCTATAAATTCTATGGATGTCACCTTTTTTGAGCATCAATTATACTACCAAGGGTCTGTCATTCAGGGAGAGAGTAGTCGTAGTGAACAATAACCCTGTGTTCCTTTACCAACTGACACGAGTCCCTCTCCGACTATCAGACCTCCTCCATCTCCTATTCAACCTCCTCAGTCTACACAACCCACACCTTCTCCTATTCAACCTCCTCGGTCTACACAACCCACTCCTCAGGAACTTCGGGTCTATACAAGACAAAATAGAACTGCTGAAAGAATAGAGAACCTAACACCGCTTCCAGCTGTTGTCCAAGAATCTAACCCGACTCCAAAATCCTCTAAAACTCACTCAGGTACGGAATCTATAGACACTAGTGATTATGAGCTTACCCCGCTTGTGAAGGATGATTCTGATGTTCCTTGCACTCAACATTCTATTGCCCGATTTGTTTCATATGAGAGGTTATCTCCTCCCTATCATGCATTTGTAACTGCTATTGACAACATAAATGTTCCGAATTCTATTCAGGAAGCTCTCTCACACCCGGAATGGAGAAAAGTTGTGAATGAAGAAGTTGCTGCACTAGAAAAGAGTGGAACGTGGATTGTGTTTGATTTGCCCAAGGATACGAGACCAGTAGGATGCAGGTGGTTATTTACAATCAAATGTAAGACAGACGGAAGCATAGATCGGTTAAAAGCCCGACTAGTTGCAAAAGGTTATACTCAGTCATACGGAATTGACTACCAAGAGACATTTGTCTTAGTAGTCAAACTGAACTCCATTAGAATCCTACTCTCTATTGCAGCAAACCGAGACTGTCCCCTTATGCAACTTGATGTCAAAAATGCATTCCTTAATGAAGATCTTGAAGAGGATGTATAAATGGATTTACCACTTGGTCTTGAAGGGTCCTTCCCTAGTGGCAAAGTATGCAAGCTCCAGAAATATCTATATGGTCTCAAACAATCTCCCCGTGCTTGGTTTGCTCGATTCACCAATTCAGTAATCAAGTGCGGTTATACTCAAAGTCAAGCTGATCATACAATGTTCACAAAAAAATCTGAGAAGAAGATTGCTGTTCTTATTGTGTATGTTGATGACATCATTCTTACCGGTGATCATACTGAAGAATTGACAAAGCTGAAGAAGTTTCTAGCCCATGAATTCGAAATTAAGGACCTCGGAGACTTGAAGTTCTTCTTGGGAATGAAAGTTGCAAGATCCAAAATGGGGATAGCCGTAACTCAAAGGAAGTACACATTGAACCTATTGAAAGAAACTGGTATGCTTGGATGCAAACCAATAGATACTCCAATAAACTCGTATAAAAAGATTGGAATGGAGAATGATAGTTTACTTGTCGACAAAGGACGATATCAATGGCTTGTTGGAAGACTTATTTATTTATCCCACACCAGACCAGACATAAGTTTTTCAGTAAGTATAGTAAGTCAATTCATGAACTGTCTTACTGAGGAACATATGGGAGCTGTCAATCGTATCTTAAGATACTTAATGATGACACCTGAGAAAGGATTATTATTCAAAATGAATGATAGTCAAAAGGTAGAAGTCTTCACTGATGCTGACTGGGCAGGAGATATATCCACCCGACGATCAACCTCTGAGTATTGCTCTTATGTATGCGGCAATCTAGTGACAATGAGAAGCAAGAAGCAATCGGTGGTATCTCGGAGTAGTGCACAAGCAGAATAAAGAGCACTGACGCTTGGTATCTGTGAAGGAATGTGAATCAAAAGATTTCTCAAGGAGCTTGGAATTATGGGAGAAAATTCTATCAAGATGTTATGTGACAATCAAGCTGCAATCAGTATCGCAAAGAATCTTGTTCATCATGAACGAACGAAGCACATTGAGATTGATCGGAACTTCATTTCAGAGAAGGTGGACAAAAGAATCATTGAATTGGTCTATATTCCTTTTAGAGATCAAATCGCAGACATTCTCACCAAGGCTCTCCCTAAGTCCAGTTTTGATGAGCTAACCAACAAGTTGAGCATGTACAATCTGTACAACCCACCTTGAGGGGAAGTGTGGAATTACGCTTTTTATTATTATTTACTTAAATTCTATTTAGTACTTGCTATATTTAGTCATAGTATAAAAAGAATAATTCCTTAATTACAGGTATTTATGTTTATTCCATAATTATAAGAATTACTTAATTGTAGGAAGATTTCTTTTCTCTTTTTATCTCTTGTATTCGCCTATTTATATGTGAATTATCTATGTATTCAGGTGAGAAAAAGGATTATTCAAAATTCACACAGTTTGTTGCCTACTGGATGGATTTGATCTATGATTGTGAAGCCATGGAGATTAAGCTCTACACGGGACTTAACAAAGATGACCTCTTAAGCATCACTTGCTTAAACTTGAATGGCTTAATTTGCTTCGAGAAACTTTTAATTTTTATTTTCTTCCTTTTTTTTAATGACAATTTTTCTACCAAGAATGATAAAAACGAACGCACTAACAATAAGATTTAACAAAATTTATATCATTCCGCCAGAACAATAACCTACATCCTTTAGGGAGGAGAAATGAATCGATTCACCATCAAGAAATTATTTTGATATAGATATAAAAAAAATCAAAAGAGAATAATATTACCAAAATCCAAGTTCAACGATTTCATCACAAAGAGAAGCCATGTATCTCTCACTTAAGCCAAAAATATAAAAATCTCTTAATATCTTTCAGGATATGAGAATCGATTAAAAGAGATAGTAAACTTAGGGATCTAAATCACACCATAAGATTTCTTCTTAGATGCTGTTTGAATACATCTTTTTATTTTTCTCAACAACAGCAAGTACACATTTTTAGATCTCCTTTTTCTTCTTCTATTCATATTAGTTAACATTGATGAAATTTTAAATTCAATTCAAGTTTAAATTTTGCTTGATGTTAATTCAAAATAACAAAAAAATTAATATCTTCTTATATAGGAGGAAAATTCAAATAAATTTATATTCATCTCGAAACTATTTATTTTGCATTTATTTATGCCTTCTCTACAATTTTGCCATCCTAAAATCTCCCCTTTGACTTAATTTTATGTCAATACTTTTTGGATCTTTTTCAATTCCCCTCTTCTTCAATCTTTTTAAGTTTAAAAAATATTGAAGGGTCTAGCACTTCACACCACAAGAAATACATATGACACCTAAATTTAAGACTTCTGAGTTTTTTTATTAAAATTTTCTCCAAAAAAGATGAAATTGAAGCAACATCACTTAAAGTTGCACTCTATAACACATAGAGTTCACCGTCATTTGTTTTCATGCCAAAAAACACGCCCTTATAATTTTGATGGACCTTAATATCCCCTAAGAACTATATCTTTTTCAATTAAGTAAACTCAAAGATATAATATTCTTCTTGAGATTTGATACATGTTTGATTTTGATCAACGGCTCAATAATACCATCATGCATTTCAAATTTGCCATGCTAAAAACAATTATATTATATACCATATTATTTCATATATAAGCACAAGGCTCATAAAGGGTAAAATAATTCCTTACATAGACATATGTGGTAAGAACAAGCTGATCTAGAATCCACTAATGCTGCAAATGACTTACATTATCATTGAAAAAGCATCAATGAAAAATCTATTTGAGCACTCTGCATCTATAATGACATATGTTGATTTGTCATCCTTATGATTGTCACTGTTATATTCCAAACTTTGTAATCTTTTTTCATGTGTCATTTTTTAGATAATAGAGGCAATTCATGTTTTTGAACTTACACCAGATTTACTTCGACCACACCTATATGTAGATATCTTATTAAAATCTCATTTTAAAAAATATTTATTATCTTCTACTCCGTCAAGCTTAAGAGTCAATACTTTGAAAATAAGTGGATTATTGACATCATTTAAGTTATTTATATTTCTACCATGTAACAAATTATCATGAAATACTTATAAGAAGAAGTAGAGAACATAAAGATATAAGATTTTAACCTTCATCATCAACTATCTCATATATGTTTCTTAAATCTCTAATAAAATTAAACTCAATAAGATGTTATTAAATTTGTGTACCTTCTTACAAATGAAGATTTTTTGTCTTTTACAATGATTTCAACTTGAGCCACAACCCTTTTGTAGTTTTTTCATCCAAATGTTTTATGAAATCTCATTCACCAAATGTGGTTGCATCATCAATAATGCCTTTTTTTCTCTAATTTTCTTAGGTGTTTTCACACACCCCACAGGTGCTTTCACAAGTCCTTGTTTGATTTCTATGCTTTACATCTTTGTTCTCTAATGCCTAAGACCCTCCCAAGGCCCATTCGAGCTCTTAAACTTCTCAATCCTATGCTTCATCTCCTCTGTATTTTTCACTAAGCTTTAATTCCAATATTTAGGAGGAACCTATTTTCTTATGTGAAGGAGTTTAATAGCAATGAATATTATAAGTGGACAAAGTAATAAAAAAGAGCACAAAACACAAGATGATAGTAAAAATTATGTATTTTAATTAGAATAATAGACTGCATCCATGTGAGATGAGAAGGAGAAACCGATTAGCTATCAAAAAGCAACATTTGATGCACAGACAAGTATGGAAGAAGAAAAGCACTCTTCTAATCCAATTACACATAGCTTGTCACAATGAGAAGCCTCAAATCTCTCAAACATAAAAATAGGAAGCCCCACTTTTTGTTAGAAATACAAGAATCACATGGTGGAAGTTAATAACATAGAGATTTAAGTTATATAGATATTTTTTCTCGAACTTTCCATGATGTTTTTAGACCTAGGCAGTAATACCTCTAATCAAGGTTGTGAACATTTATGCTACATTTGGCTGGGATAACTTTCTATTTAAATTTTTTATGAACTTCACCTTATAAGTCTGATGGCTATTTATATGTTTTTTATTCCTTCTAATTATTTTCACATTGTAAGTATATTTATTTGGACTTACAAAAATGCAGATACTTGGTTTCTTTTCTGCTGGTGTTGTTCTCAATCAATTTGGTCTATTCAGAAACCTTACAGATGTTAAAGTTTTGTCCGAATGGGGAATTCTTTTTCTGGTACATTACATTATTTATAGTACACATTTAGTTTTCAAAATTTTATGATTTTCATCTCTATTTTATGCCTTAGTTCTGCAAATACCATATGTTGCCTAAATTTTAATATTCCTTTGCATTGGCTGAAGTACTCAAATGTAGCCTTTGGACATCAGGTTTTCCGTAGTAATCATGATTAAATATCCTTTTTAAAGTGTATTTCAAGCATTGCACCTGACCTCCACCCCTGACATTGATTTACTTTCTCTTTGTAGGCATTCTATCAGTTATATAATCCTTCTGAAATTAAAAACAGATAGAAACATCATCTGCTTCTGAGATATGCTGCTAATGATTCACTAACTAACAAGTTTAATGTTCTCTGAGTTATTATTCTTCTTTTAACTTGATAAAACCTCTAAATTGACTCAGGAAAGCTGATATTTTTATCAAGTTATTATAGGCTAAATTTCTGGATTGTTCGCTATGAAAGTGTTTAAATTTCTTAGAGAAGCCATAGTTTTCATTAGAGCTAGAATCAAGCAACATTTGAAGCTCTATAAAGATGGCTCAATGGCAAAGGGCATCAATAGTGATAGAAGTTACATGTGAGTTATGCACCATGCGTCAGCATTTTCCAATGAGAAGCCATTTTAAGGAGAGCATCTGGATCGAATAAATAAATGTACGAACTTGAGTATGAACTATACAAAAAAAAAAAAGTAGTTGGTATATCAGTCGTAGTGATTCACACAATCTTCAAGTTCGACATTATGCTAGCTTGTTTTACTTTTAAATACACCTGAATAAATAGCAATATTAAAAACCCAATCACACCTAGATCAATCATGTATTGATTGCACCCATGATGAGCAAAGATTAAAAAATATATTTAAATATATTTATCAGCCTCAAATATTATTATATTAGCTTTGGACGTATATCTTAAAATTATAAAGAAATGAAAAAAATTCTAATTATTCTATGATAAGATTGTTGAGTTTAAATGATGGGAAATTGTTTATCCTTCAAGTTAGATTGTTAAGAGAGGTAACTTATAATTGTACAATTGAGCCAAATTTGATGTGGTATGATTTGTCGAGTACAATTAAACATTTTATCAGAATTTAAGGAGTCTATAAATATATCATATGCAAATGAGTAGACTTGATGTTGAAGTTAAGAGGTTTAAATTGAGTGAGGAGGTCTAAAATGTCATAAAGGAATAGATACATATTTTGAAGGAGTTACTAAAGTAAATACCACTAGGAATCAGCATGCTCATAAGGAATATGGAAGTCTGTTAGAGTGATAAATAGAAGCTGCAGCTTTGATGTTTATATAATAGGCTTTGTAATATGGCAATAGAGAAAGTGATATATGAAATTGTTTAAGGAAGAAATCTTGGTACTTCTATCGAGTAGAATACATTAAAGTAATGTTGGTAAGATCTTAGTTAAATATGATGTTATAAAAAAAAAAAAAATGCTATTTTATGAAATTATTAATAGAGTTTAAGGGAAATATTTTTGGAAGATTATAATGAACAGAATAATATTTTATTTTATAAACTGATAAAAAATGGTGAATTGTAGTTGAATTTAAAGAAAACTATTATGAGTTATGTGTAATTAGAGGGGTTTATTGGGTTGTGTAATTAGAGGGTTTTATTGGGTTTATTTGTTAAACATTGTAACACCTATTTAACAAAATATGTTGAATGAAATATCAAGTTTTTTCATCAAATAATTATTTATGGTATCATTGTTGGGATCGTGCAAGGCTTTGACTAGCTAGGGCTGAGTCTTTGGCGGGTAGGTCTCGTGAACAGGAAAGAAGCAGCTAGGCTTGTTCGTCGTCGATTCCTTTGTGATTCCTTGCGTGCTGTGATTCCCACATTGCTTCCCTCGCTAGCTCTCAATGTGTGAGAAAAAAAGAGTGAAGACCTCGGGCAAGAAGGTCGTGGTGTTTTTGTGCGAGGCTAGGGTAGAGAGGCTTGGCGACTTCGTGCGGACTTGGGATGAACGGATCGTGGTACATGGAGGAAGAAAGATTGCGGAACTGTGCAGGCTAAGAGTTTCATAAGTCCTTTCATGTGTGAGACAGATGGCAGAAGAAGAGTGGTGCTGCGACATTGTGCAAGGAAGGTGTTTCTTGCATTGATTTCATGAACAAAGGAAGCGGAGCGTGATAGGAAAGGAAGGCAGGGACGGACGTGCGTTTGGTTTACGTGAACAGGAGAGGCAATAGTGAGGATGAGGACTTCTAGAATTCTTTTATTTTGAGAGGGTGTCGGAGAGAAGCAATGAAGGTTTCAAAGCTTGTAGCAAGATCTTTTTTGCCTTGTCCGAGCAAGAGAGCTTCTGTTGTGGGACTTATATTGCTACCTTGCTTTCTTTGTGTGATCTAAATTTGGATCATTGTGATTGATGATGTTAGGTAATAGAGATATTATCGGAGGTAAAGGATTGAAACTTCTGGGAAGATGGATCATGAAGTTCTGAAAGTATTGGTTGGGCTCATACAGAGATCTAGTGTCTCGATGGGAGCCACTACCTCAACACGTGTTCCGGCACAGCCGAGTGGATTTCAAGGAATGCGATCAATTTTGATTGCCTCGAGCTCAGGTAGGATTGGTGCTCAGGGGGAGACCTGCAGGTGCTACAATTGTGAAGAAGTGAGACACTTGAGCAAGCATGTACAAATCTATCCAAGAAGAGGGAGAGATAGGTGGATATGGATAGTCTAGAGGCCGTGGTTGTAATCATGAGGGCTATCGAGCAAGTATGATGCATCCACCTTATCGTCTTTCAAGAGAAACACTGCTAGTCATGCTCACTCAGCCAAAGGAGATTCTGATACACATGCTTTTGCCTCTATATCCACCACAAGTTCATTAGAATAGATAGTATATTCTGGTGCATCTCGACTTGTGATAGGTGTCGCTAGTGAATTCTATTCCTATACTCATCTAGCAATTATAGAGAGTATTTAGACAATTCTGTTACAACATAGCCTCTGGTTGTTAAAGCTACAGTGAGTTGTATAAATTCTAGAACTCTATCTAATATTTTTGCATGCTCCTTCATTTCCAGTGAATCTTTTATCCATTAGTGTCATTATACTTCAACTAAAATGTGTTGTTTCATTTGATATTCCAAAGGTGATCTTTCAAGAGAAGGGGCTGGTCAGAAACTTGCGGTTGACACGTGATATAATATACTCTTATACTTGGATAGAAAGGCGATGGACTCAGTCTTGACATTCATGGTTGAAAATGATGGAGCAGGAGGATCTGTGAAGAGTTTGAATGATATATTGTTGCTACATCACAGTCGCATAAAACACTCGTCGTTCAAGTCATTTGTATCCATGCTTGTATAAAAAGGCAAATAAGGAGAAACTTGTTTGTGATGCTTGTGAGTTTAACAAGTTTACTGGAAGCTTTTATGTCAGTTTTGAGAATAGGAGCTCTTGTGCGTTTGATTTGATACATTATGTTGTATAGGGACCTTGTCTTACTAGTTCTATGAATGATTATCGTTATTTTGTTATATTTATTTATTATTTTTCTCATGTTATCTGGATATACTTAATGAAACAGAACAGTAAGGTTCTTGCTTGCTTTAAAGATTTCCACAAGACAATTCAAACTCAATATGAAGCAGTTGTGAAGACAGTGAGATTTGATAATGAGATAAAATATATCAACAAAGCATTTGTAGACCGTCTGTCAGCTCAAGGGATGCAATACCAAACCATATGCCTATACATACTAGCACTAAATGGAGTAATAGAGAGGAAGAATCAACATTTTTTATAGCTAGCCTGAAGCATGTTGATGATAATGAATATCCCATAGCACTTTTGGGGGCATCAATATTGGCAACCGTTCAATTCATTAACAGAATGCTCTCAAGAGTGTTGGAGTAGATATCTCCTTGTCAGATGTTGAAAGGAGGCAATAGTGGAATCCTTCCATTTAGGATATTTGGATGTGTATGCTTTGTGAAAGATAACAGGTCATTTGTAGGGAAGTTGGATCCTTTAACTATGAAATGTGTATTCACTGGTTATTCCACTACTTAGAAGTGTTATGTATGTTGGAGCCCGATTGAGAAGAGACGTTATGAGTATGGATGTGTCATTTAAAGGTTTTGAACCATAGTACACTCTGGAGGTGAATTCATTCTTCAGTGGCTCAACAAATACTGAAGATATGAGGCAAGAGAGAGTGAACAGTACTGGTGATAGAGTGGTGCAAGTAGGAGCAATATCATGTCCTGTGATGTGTGATAAATTAACTGAGGAGATAGAAATTGATAAGATTGAATCCAGAGGTGGTGGGATTCTGGTTGAATGTGATATAAGGGTGTATACACGGAAGAAGAAGCAAATTGAGATAACAGAGTCTGCAGTGCCAACAAGTCTCTTTTCTCAATCTTTCCCAACTCTTGAGACACCACCATCCACCTTTGATTCGAAACTCCTAGGTGATATTATTCCTTTTCTGTCCACTCCTATCCCCCCCCCCCACAACGTTAAGAAGAACCTTCCACAACAATGCGAGATATCCTCATCTTTTTAAGTGAGAGCTTGAAATTGTGAACTTTATTTTTATTTTACATCTCACAATTGCATGGAGCATTAATTGCATCATTGGACTCTGTCTCTATACCTAAGTGTTGGCAGGTTGCTAAATAGGTTCTCAAGTGGAAAGCGGCGATGCGTGAAGAGCTTGGAGTTTTTGATAAAAACCAAACATGGGAGATCGTACCACTACCAGTAGGGAAAAAGACAGTTTGATGCAGGTAAATCTTCACAGTAAAACAAAATCTAAAAGTGAAGGTGGAGAGGTACAAAACACGATTAGTGGCAAAAGGGTACAGTCAAATGTATGACATTCACTATGATGAAACCTTTGTACCAGGTGCAAAGATGAACACGGTAAGGACACTGACTTCTCTTGCAGTGAATAGTAAGACTCCACCAATTGGATGTGAAGATTATTTTTCTTCATGGAGAGCAGCTGGAGGAGTTATATATGGAGATACCATCAGGATTTAATACATAACAAACAATGAGAAAGGTATGTAGGCTAAGGAAGTAATTGTATGGCTTGAAGCAGTCTCCTCGAGTTTGGTTTGACAAGTTTAGAACGACGATAGTTGTCATAAGATATCAGCAGATCAAAGCAGACCACACTATATTCTTTCTGCAACATGAATGTCACACTATCATACTTGTTGTGTATGTGGATGATATAATTATCTAGTGATGATGAGGTGGAGATTGCTCAGCGAAATGAAATATTGGGGAAGCAAATTGAAATAAATCATTTGGAACAACCATGCTTTCTTGGGATTGAAGTGACCCATGAACATGAGAGGATGGTCATATCCCAGAGAAAGTATAGATTGAATTTTCTCACGGAGACAGGTACGGGGGGTGCAAACCTGCAATCTCTCTAATTGATTAGAAGGTCAAACTCAGTACAAAGGCAAGTGAATTCGTTGATCATAAGAGGTACCAGAGGCTGGTGGGCCGTTTGATCTATCTATGCCACTCTACCCAATATCTCTTTTGCACTGCTACATGTATGATCGAAGGGTTGTATGAATGCAGTGTTTCAGATTCTGAGTTATCTAAAGAGCGTCATAGGGAAATGTCAAACTCAGTACAAAGGCAGGTGAATTCGTTGATCATGAGAGGTACCAGAGGCTGGTGGGCCGTTTGATCTATCTATGCCACTCTACCCAATATTTTTTTTGCACCGCTACATGCATGATCGAAGGAAGGGTTGTATGAATGCAACGTTTCAGATTCTGAGTTATCTAAAGAGTACCATAGGGAAAGGGTTGACAATTAGGAAAAATGTGCATGTAAATATTGAGGGCTTTTGTGATTCTGAATGGGCAAGTTATGCTGATGACAAACGATCTATATAAGTATACTGCATGTTTGTAGGTGGCAACTTGGTCTCGTGGAAGAGCAAGAAAATGTCAGTTGTTGCAATATCAACAATAGTGACAATACAGGGTCATGACATTAGGAGTTGTTGAGATGATGTGGCTAAAACCCTTGTCAGTTGAAATCAAAGTGGATCGGAGAACTCAAATGAACCTGTGGTTTCGCAACAAGTTGACAATCAACATTGTTAACAACCCGGTGCAAAACAATATAACTAAACATGTGGAGATTGTGATACGCTTCATCATCAAAATCAGCGAACAAACCACATTAAACTGCAACAAATAGGTGAAAGAAATACAAATAAGGGCAACTCTTACAATAATAAAAGGAAAATAAGCAAGATACATGATTGATTTACTTTCGAGAAGTAGATAGGCTCTACCACACCATAGACGTTGCTAGGAACTCCACAAGAAGAAAAGATAACAATAGCCACACAAAATGCATTTCAAAAATTTTTCTTTCTATTTTCCCTCCAAACTCCCTTAATTTCTCCTCCTAGCATAGGTGATTATGGCCCTAGTGAACCCCATACTTCCCTTTCCTTCTTCTGCGACTCCCCCCGTTCTCCCTACTCCTTGTCGCCAAGACTGACCCGTCTGTGGACCAGTTACGCTGCCTTTAGTTGGTCTAGGGACGACCGATTCCCATATATGCATAACATTACTCCCCATTCAAAAAGACACATCGTCCTCAAGGTGAAAAGACAAACTGCTTGTGAATCACCTCATAAGGCTCCCATGTTGCTTCATAGTCTGGTAGTCTTTTTTATTTTACCAATATCTCATTTACTCCACCTACTCCTTGGCGCACTCCCTCAATCTCTAATGACTCCAAAATCACCTTCAGGTCTTTTGTCAGCGTCGACAGTAGTGTAGGTGAGGGTGTATGATCTCCAATCTCACGTCTCAACTGTGCACATAGAAGACTGTGTGTAGTGCGGATGATGGTGGTAATCTCAAATGATAAGCCGCTTTCCTGATGCGTGTCATCATCTCATATGGTCCATACTATCGTGGTGACATTTTCTCGCTCCTCCTTCTAGCCAATATCATTTGTCGGTAGGGCCTCAGCTTCAAATAGATCATGTCCCATGGGTCAAACAACACCTCTCCTGTGTTAATCCGCCTTCCTATTCATGAGTTGTTGAGCTTTCAGTAAATGCTCTGCTAGTACCCTGTCACTCCTCCAAGTACCGATTAAATCTAGATACTGGTGTGGCGTCATGCCCATAATGTTCCAAATGAGGTGGATCCCGCCCATACAATATCTTAAAAGGGATAGTATGTAATGCAGTGTGGTACGACATGTTATACAATATTCAACTCTTAGCTTCGACGTATAGATACAAAACTGTTGAAATATAAACTTGGTTTTAGTTGTTTAAATAAAGCTTAATTTCTAGAAGCTTATTTTAGAATATGTGGTAGATATGAAATTATTGTATAGTAGGTGTGGTAGGTGTGGAATTATTGTGTGGTAGGTGTGGAATTGTTTGTAACTATTGGATTGTAATTGTGGTGACACAATCCTAGCCATTAATTTAGGAGGTGCCACTAGTATAAATAGGAGTGAAGTCTTTGAGTTTGTATCAAGCCAAGTAAAGGTGATAAATAAGAGTGAAACTTCTTCCATAAGTTGTTTTTGTGGCCTTTGTTATTTCCTAAAAGCTTATCCATTCCAACAAAGTGGTATCAGAGACTAAAGGTTCTTTTATAGAGCAATGACAAATGGTGGCATGATTTCCTTTCAAGTTTCGATGCTTAAGAAAAGCATCTACGACAATTGGAGTATCAAGATGAAGGCACTCCTTGGAGCGCATGACGTTTGGGAGGTTATGGAGAAAGACTACAATGAGCCAAGTGATGAGTCTGCTCTATCCACAACACAAAAGAATAGCTTACGAGACTTGCGAAAGAGAGACAAGAAGGCTCTCTTCCTCATTTATCAAGCTTTAGATGAAGATGATTTTGAGAAGATCTCAAGTGCTACTTCGACCAAACTAACATGGAAGAAGCTCGAGGTTTCGTATAANGCTTATCCATTCCAACAAAGTGGTATCAGAGACTAAAGGTTCTTTTATAGAGCAATGACAAATGGTGGCATGATTTCCTTTCAAGTTTCGATGCTTAAGAAAAGCATCTACGACAATTGGAGTATCAAGATGAAGGCACTCCTTGGAGCGCATGACGTTTGGGAGGTT
>JXCR01144023.1:52014-65576 GCA_002079205.1 Phalaenopsis hybrid cultivar | reverse complement strand
ATTTTTTTTTGCTTATTATATTTATTTATGTGAAATATTGGATCTGAAAGTTTAGTACCTTACGATTCAAAATTAGAATGTACTATTAGAGAAATTCTAAAACAACAAAAATAAATTAAATATTTGAACAAAATGGCGAATAATTTAGATAATCAAATAAATGAAAATCAACAAAGACCTTTAAAAGATTATGCTAATCCAACACCAGATGAACTTCACTTAACTATTCAAAATCCTGATGTTGTTGTTAATTCATTTGAGCTTAAACCTGCTATTATCCAAATGATACAAAATAATCAGTTTGAAGGAACACCTACTGAAGATCTTAACTTACATCTTGCTAGTTTTCTTAAAATATGTGATACTTTTAAATATGACGGAGTGTCTAATGATGTTGTTAGGCTTAGACGTTTTCCTTTTTCATTTAAGGATAAAGCCAAAGCTTAGTAAAATTCATTAGCAACTGTATCTATCAAAACTTGGGGAGAACTATCACAAAAGTTCTCAGCTAAATATTTTCTACCCTAGAAAACGGCTAAGCTTAGAAATGATATTACATCTTTTTGTCAGTTTGAAGGGGAATCGATATATGAAGCTTGAAAAAGATTTAAAGATCTTCTTAGAAAATGTCCACACCATGTTTTACCATATTGGTTAATAATTCAAACATTTTACATATGATTAGTGGGATCACTTAGATTTATTATAGATGCTACTGCTGGTGGATCACTAATGTCAAAACCTTTTGATGAAGCATACTCTTTAAAATAAGAAATGACTACTAACAATTTTCAATGGCCCACCGAAAGGGTAAATCCTAAGAGAGTAGCTATTATTTATGACTCTGATGTAATGTTTATTTTAGCATCTCAAATTGTTGTTATTTGAAAAAGATTGATCAAATTTGAGTGAACTATTCTCAAATACCCCCAGTATTAGAGGAAAATTTGCTAGGACAGATAATTGATACTCAATCATCTTATGAAACTTTGAATGCTATAAATAATCGAAATAAAAATCCTTATTCTAATTATTATAACCCTTGATGGAAAAATCACCCTAATTTTAGTTGGAATAATTATAAAAATTTTGGTGAATCCCTCCAGAAATTTGAAAAACTAAGGAAATCCTAATTATCGACCTTATAATCCTCCTAGATTTAACTTTAACCCTAACCCATAAGTTAAGGAAAAGAAGTTCACGATGGAAGAAGTAATGTTGAATATGGGAAATCAAATACGAAATAAAGGGGCTGCTATTAGAAATATTGAAAATCAATTAGGAAATATTCCTACTACACTTAATAACAGACCTTCAGGAATTCTTTTGAGTAATGTGGAAGTTAATCCAAAAGATCAAAATAAGGTGCAAATTAAAGTTATTCAATTAAGAAGTGGAAAAGAAGTTGAAACAAGAATCCCAAGAGAAACTAAAGCTGATGAAGTAAGGAAGAAATGGAAAATTACCACAATGAAAATGAGCAAACACAAGTTTCTTTAAAAAAGCATTACCTCTATTTCCTCAACGACTGAAGCATAAGAATAAAGATAAAAAAAATTTACAAAATTTTTCGAAATCCTTAAGAAGTTAACGATAAACATTCCTTTCGTTGAAGCTTTAGAGAAAATGTCAAGTTATGTGAGATTTATGAAGGATATACTAAACAAGAAAAGGAAGTTTGCAGATCACGAGACCGTTGCACTCAATGAAGAGTGTAGTGCTATTATTCAGAAAAAGTTTACTGAAAAATTAAAAGATCATGGCAGTTTTATTATACCTTGTGCTATTGGTGAAAAGTTTTTTTGAAAAGCCTTATGTGATTTAGGAGCGAGCATCAATCTTATGCCTCTATCGATTTTTAAACGCTTAGATTTGGGAGAGATTTCATCTAATACTGTAACTCTTCAGTTAGTTGATCAATCAATAATGTATCCAAAAGGAGTTATAGAAGATGTATTAATTATAGTGGAAAAAAAATTTTCCTTGTAAACTTTATAGTATTAGATATGGAGGAAGATAAAGAAATTTCTATTATTTTGGGAAGACCTTTTCTTGCAATTGAGAGAGTTGTAATAGACGTGAAAAAAGGAGAATTAATAATGAGAGTTAACGATCAAGAAGTAACATTTAATATTTGAAAAGCTATGAAATATTATGCAATAGAAAAAGATAATGAATGTTTTAGGATGGAAGTTACTGATTATCTGAGTAATGAGCAATTTAAGGAAGAGTTTGAAGACAAATTAAAGAAAGGAGAATTTTTTTAGAACGAGAATGAAATAAAAGAAAAAGATTTAGATTATATTCAGGAAAAATTTGAAACTTTAGATTTTTTGGAAAATGATAATATAAATCTTATTCCTTCAAGTATTAAAGCACCTAAACTTGAACTGAGAGTATCACCTACCCATTTAAAATATGTGTTTTTAGGAGAGTCATCTACATTGCATGTTATTGTATCTTCTGAATTAACTGAAATTCAAGAACAAAAATTAATAGAGATGTTAAGAAGATGTAAAAAGGCTTTTGGATGGACTTTAACAGATATTAAAAGAATTAGTCCTTCAATTTGTATGCACAGAATTCTATTAGATGAACAATACAAACCTAAAGTTGATCCACTGAGGAGATTAAACCTAATAATGAAAGAAGTTCTTAAAAAAGAAATCTTAAAAAGGTTAGAAGCTGGAATTATATATCCTATTTCAGACAGTGCTTGGGTGAGTCCAATTCACTGTGTTTTAAAGAAAGGAGGAGTGACCGTTGAAGAAAATGAGAAAAATGAATTAATTCCAATAAGACAAGTTACTGGTTGGCAAATTTGTATAGACTATAAAAAATTAAACATGGCCACCAGGAAAGATCACTTTTCTTTACCCTTTCTAGACCAAATGTTGGATAGATTGGCTGGAAATAAATATTATTGTTTTTTAGATGGATATATCGGTTATCACCAAACTCTAATTACTCTAAGAGGATCAAGAGAAGACAACATTTACAAGCACTTATGGAACATTTGCTTTTTGTATAATGTATTTTGGACTATTTAATGCACCTGCAACATTTCAAAGATATATGATGTCAATATTTAGCAATTTGATTGAGCATAGAATGGAAGTATTTATGGATGATTTTTCTGTATTCAGAACTTTGTTTGAATTATGTTTAAATAATTTAGAAAAGGTTTTGAAAGTATGTGAAAAAATTAACCAAGTACTAAATTGGAAAAAATGTCAATTTATGGTTGCAGGAGGAATTGTACTTGGGTATAAAATTTCTGAAAATGACGTGGAACTAGATCCTACAAAAATTCTAGTTATTGAAAAATTACCACCACCGAGCACTGTTAAAGGGCTAAGAAGCTTTTTAGGACATGTTGGTTTCTATAGGTGTTACATAATTTTGTTTTTAAATAACTAAGCCATTATGCCAACTTTTAGAAAAAAACGAAATTTGATTTTAATGAGGAATGCATAAAAGCATTTGAATTATTGAAAGAAAAATTAATCACTGCACCTATAATAGTTTCACCTGACTGGGAAAAACCATTTGAAATAATGTGTGATGCTAGTAATTATGTTATTGGGGTTGTTTTAGGACAAAGGCACAACAGGGTTTTTAAGGTAATATATTATGCTAGTAAAACTCTAAATGATGCTCAAATTAATCACACTACTACTGAAAGAGATTTATTAGCTATTGTTTATGCCTTTGATAAATTTAGACCTTACTTAATTGAAACTAAATGTATAGTACATACAGATCATTCTGCTATTAAATACTTGATATAAAAGAAGGATGCTAAACTAAGATTAATTAGATGGATACTTCTTTTGCAAGAGTTTGATTTTATCATAGTTGATAGAAAGAGAAATGACAATAAAATAGTTGATCATTTGTGTAGACTAGAAAAAGAAATATTAATTAATTTTGCAAATGAAATTTTAGAAACTTTTCCTGCTAAACAATTATATAGAATTTATAAAATAGATACATCATGGTATGCCGATATAGTAAATTATATTGTAAGTGATATTCTACCATCAGATATTAAAAATTAAGAATTAAAGAAATTTATATATGATTCAAAATTTTATTTTTGGGATGTCCCATATTTATATAAATAATATAAAGATCTAAATATTAGAAGGTGTGTGTCTTACGAAGAAACTCAACAAATAATTGAAAGATGTCATGATTAAAGCTATTGTTGTACCTAGATGTGATGCTCGAAGTTTTTCTAAATTTTTAATTAAAAATATTTTTACAAGATATGGAATGCTGAGAGTAATTATTACAGACGGGGGATCTTATTTTAGAAATAAGAGAATCGAAAAATTGATTAAGAAATATGATATTATGCATAGATTCTCTACTGCTTATCATCCTCAGACTGTTGGTCTAGCAGAAATATCAAATCGTGAAATAAAATGAATTTTAGAAAAAGCTGTAAATTCTTATAAATTGGATTGGTCTGCTAGATTAGACACTACATTATGGGCATATAGAACTGCTTATAAAACTTCTATAGGAATGTCCCCATATAGTCTTTTTTTGGAAAAACATGCCACTTACCAAAAGAATCAGAGCATAAAGCATTTTGGGCTATTAAGGAATTTAATTTTAATCTAAAAGATGTTGGTGAGAAAAGACTATTTTAACTCAATGAACTGGAAGAGATTAGAAATCTAGCATATGATAATGCAAAAATCTATAAAGAGAAAATGAAAATATGGCATCATCAAAAGATTATTAAAAAGAAGTTTAAACCTAGACAAGAAGTTTTATTATATAATACAAGATTGAGATTATTTCTGAGAAAACTGAAATCCATATGGTTATAACCATTTAAGGTGATTAAAGTCAATCATTATGGAACTGTCGTTATTAAAGATCCTAAAACTGGAAAGATCTTTAAAGTTAATGGTCATCGATTGAAACATTATTATGAAGGACACATACCACAATTTAAAGAAGTTTTAATGTTAACTCAACCCAACTAAACAAATTGTATATTGGGCTGACAACGTTAAACAAAGTGTTTTGTGGGAGGCAACCCATATATATATATATATATATGCTTTCTCTATGAATTCACTATATTTGAGAGACTTATATAATAAGAAAATGTTTTAAAACATTTTTATTTACTAACTTAGATAGAAAATTTATAGTCATTTGAATTTAAAACAAATTGGTGCAGAAATCTAGACTGGTATCCGAGGCGCCATTTTCTAGAGAGCTGGGGACGCGGCAACAAAATTGAATTAGGATGATCCAAATGGTGGTTTTTGATGTTTTTTAGCAGGATTTCTTCCTAGTAACTACATAAAACGAACTCCTAAAGATATTTAAGAAGGGGAAAACGAAGGGAAAACCACCATTTTTCAAATCCATTTGCTTCCCACTAAAGATACTGCTACATATGGAATTTTCAAAAGGAGGAAGTTTGTCAGTTTTGATACATAGNATATATATATATATATATATATATATATTGTTTAATAAGTGTTTTATATATTAGGAAATATTATTCCTACACAATTTTATATAACATAAATTAAGAAAAATCTTTGTATTGGAGGAAAATTTGGAATCAAATTGAAAAAAAAAAGTAAGGACGTAGAATTGGCTCTAGTGTCGACGGCGCCACTATAACCAAGCTCTGGCATCGACAGTGCTATCGGGAGCGCCGACAGCGCTATCAGAAGTGTCGACAGTGCTGCAAGCAGTTTCATGCAGTTTGACAAATTTGGCAAACTTTGGTGGGATGGAACAAAGGAATAACCGTCAGGAGGTGCTTTTAAAGTCCTAAAAACTGCCTTGGACTACTAGAAACTTCCTATTTCTGAATTTCATGGCTTTGAATTCCAGAAATAATTTTAGGTATGGAGTTTTCAATAGAAGAAAGTTTATCAGTTTTGACACGCAGAGATTATACGAAAATGTTATTACGAAGAAGAGACTTATCAAGAAGAGAGGCTTTGTCAATCATGGCTTAATTAATCCAAGTTCTCTGATTGATAAAATCATTGTTCAAAGATGAGGGGAAGTTCTATGCTACACTACTGTTGTAGATGTTGTACCAATTGTGAAAGAATTCTATGCCAACTTGCATGGAATTACTCAAGGGTTATCTTCATATGATATAAGGTTGTACCATTTACTTCGGTTTGAATCAATGAATTGTATATGATAGAAAACGTTCCAATCTATCATTATACAAATTTCATCCCAACAAGAGATTTGATGCAAGATGTCTATAATTTTATGGCAACAATAACAACAACAACAAAGGCTTAATCCCACTAGGTGGGGTCGGCTACATTAATCCTTTTTTCTCCATTGAGTCCTATTTAGTGTCATATTTTCATTTAGTTCTAGTAAATTAAGATCATTTTTAATACAATAAGCCCAAGTCTTCCTAGGTCTACCTCTACCTTTCTTAACACAAGTCGAATCTANGTCTTCCTAGGTCTACCTCTGCCTTTCTTAACACAAGTCGAATCTAAAACATATACTCTCCTAATCGGATCATCAGATGGTCGATGTTTAATGTGACCAAACTATCTAAGACAACTTTCTCTAATTTTTTCTGTCACAGGAGCTACAGNCTTTCTCTAATCATTCTGCATTTTGTCTCTAAGTGTAAAGCCACTCATCCACCTAATCATTCTCATCTCGACGACACTTAACATATTATTATGCTTCTCTTTTAAAAGCCAACATTCAGCGCCAAGACATTATTATGCTTCTCTTTTAAAGGCCAACATTCAGCGCCATAGAGCATTACTTAACTTATTATTATGCTTCTCTTTTAAAGGCCAACATTCAGCGCCATAGAGCATTGCAGCTCTCACCACCGTCTTATAAAATTTTCCTTTCAGTCTTAGCGGTACATTTCTATCACACAAAAGGCTCCACCTTCTTATAAAATTTTCCTTTCAGTCTTAGCGGACTTTTCTATCACACAAAAGGCCCAAAGCATTCCTCCACTTCAACCAACCAACTTGAATTCTATTAATAACATCACCATCTATGTCACCATTTCTTTAAACAACAGACCCAAGATATCTAAATCGTTCACACCTTTTAATAATTTGATCACCCAAAGTCACACTTCTGTCACTAGAGCTATTATTACTAAAATTACTTTCCATGTATTTAGTTTTAGTTCTACTTAAACGAAGGCCTTTAGACTCCAACGTAGACCTCCATAATTCAAGTTTTTCCTGGGCTTTTTCTCGCGTTTTATCCATNATATATATATATATATATATATATATATATATATATATATATATATATATATATATATATATATTAAATGACGGGAGGCTCTGCTAGGGTTTTTCCTCATGGCGAACTCGAGCCTCTTTTTTGATTTCTCGCTTTGCTCGCTTGGTTCGCAATCGAGGAAGAAGGGTTTCACACTCTTCGTCGGTTTCACCTTTTCTTTCGACTTCGTCTGTTTCGCCTTTCGCCTTTCGTTATCCTTGTCGTTCGTCTGCAGCTGAGCTTCGTCTGCCGTTGCGGTGTACGTCTTCGTCCTCTCCGCTCCGGTGTACGTTTGCTACTGCGGCGACTCTAATCTGCTCGAATTGATGTCAGATTACAGAGGGGCTTTCCTCTGCCCTGCTCCTTGCTCCCAGTGTAGAATTCGTCATTTGCTCTCTGATTCACTGTTCTTGACGCCGCACCTCCATCTATTGGTGATGGCTTCAGACAGAATGTATGCTACTGCCCTTGCGGGTGTTCCCGCCTTAGGTACTCCTAAATCATACTTCTTCCTTTCTTCATTTGCATCGGCGGAGAACATCAAGAAACCTGGTAGGAAGAATAAGAACCCAACTATCTTTTTTACAGAAGCAGAATGTAATCAGCTTGTTTTCTTCTGTTGTCTGAATTTGATCGGGAAATTCGTTGACAACCATCCCAAAATAGAGCTTATTTATAAGACATTTGAGCTTATGTACTTTATTGTGGTTTGGAAAATTGGACTTCTAGGTGGAAGATACATCCTTATTCAACTAAATAATAAAGAAGATTATATACGCTTATTTGCTAGAACATTAATTTGGATTGTTCACAGAGCAACGAAGATTTTGAAATGGTCGGTTGTTTTGACCCACAAACGGACCCACCAATCATTCTGGCATGAATTCGCCTCCCTAGCGTGAAATTTCATTAGTTTACTCAAGAATTGTTGTACTCTATTATCTCAACCTATGATAAGCACTCAAAACGGACATTCCTATTTTTAATCTTTTCTGTCTTTTTGAAGTCAGGGTACTTGTTGAAAGAGACATCACTTCAATCGCTTCTGAGGAAATTTGATTAACACACAACACCATGGATATTGACAAAAGGTTGTGATTGAGCCTTTCTCTTCATATTGCTCGAAATGTCGTATGTTTGGCTACTCAACTTCTTAATGTCACCATCTACACCCCCATCCAAGACCAAAGAAATAAAGTGCCCAACTAGACGCAGTGTTTCCTCCTCCTGATCAACTCCAATTTATTGACACTATTGATAATCAGAAGGATACTCCTGAAGATGTCACTATTCTCGAGGGTAATATGCCACACAAAGCTCATGATGTAGAACCTCCGATGGAACCCCTTCTCGTGGGGGCAGGGGGGACATTTCATACTTCATCTGCCCTAGAGCAAAACTTTGATGTAACAGGTGAAAATATTTCTACTGAGTTTCTACTGCCTAATCAGATAGAGTAAGTTACAATTAATCAGACACATGAGGTTCATGATATGCAATAGTCAACACCTTTACGATAAACTTTGGACCAATCCATTGAGCAAATAAGTCAATCTTCGGATGAGGAATGACAAATTTATACATCCGGGACGAAGAAGAATGTGGGCCTACTATCAAGTTTGACGGATGATACATTGGTTGTTTCGGGTAATGACAGTAAACTTAATAATTTGTTAGCTGACTCCCGTCCTAGAACCAAAGGCAAAGGCAGGGTTCAATTGGCTCATTCGCAAGTTAACTGAATCTGCAAGTGTTGACAGACTTTTGGCATATAATTGCTCTGTCTACTTTTTTAATCTTGTTTTTTTTGGGTATACATGTATTTCATATGTATGTTGTATTAATATATTCACCTTCAGGCTTTTCTATATATATATATATATATGTATGTATTGAATATTTAACTCAAGTATTGATGAAAAGTGTATTAAAGATGAAAATCAAAAAATACTTTTCTTAGAAAAATATATTGAACATAGGTGGTTGAGTTAATTTGAAAAATTTTTTAATGAAATTTCTGAAAATACGATCGACCTTAGTGATCTTGATATCGTAATTAATAATAAAATGTTTCATTTTTGCCGTTTAGTAAAAAAAGAAGTTTATGAGGCTTTAAAGAAAACGAAGGGTGGAAAGTTTGTAGGATCTGATGATATCACAATTGAAATGTGGAAATATTTGAGAGATTTAGGAGTTTTTTGGCTTACTAAACTCTTTAATATTATTTTAAAAACTAAAAAGATGCCTGAAGAGTGGAGGAAAAGTATTTTGGTCCTCATTTTTAAGAATAAAGGGGATGCACAAGAGTGTGCAAATTATAGATGAATTAAGTTGATGTGTCATGCTTTAAAGTTATGGGAGGGCAATTGAACATAGTTTAAGACGCATCACAAAAATTTCTTATAATCAATTTGCATTTATGTCAGACAAGTCTACTATGGAAGCTATACATTTATTGGAGGTTTGATGGAGAAGTTCAGAGATAATAAGTAAAATCTACATTTGATTTTTATTGATTTAGAAAAAAGCTTACAATAAGGTTTCAAGAGATATCCTTTGGAGAGTTCTTGAGAAGGTGTTGATATGCTTATATTCAATTCATTAAAGATATGTATACTAAAGCTGTTACTTGTGTTCAAACTGATAGAAGATTGACCAAATATTTTCCTATTTCTGTTGGATTACGTCAGGAATCGGTTTTAAGCCCATATCTTTTCGCTTTAGTTATGGATGATATTACTGGACATCTACAGAAGGATATACCTTAGTGTATGTTTTTTGTTGATGATATCCTTCTCGTGGATAAAACAAGAGAAAAGCCCTGTAAAAACTTGAATTATGGAGGTCTACATTGGAGTAAAGGCCTTCATTTAAGTAGAACTAAAACTGAATACATGGAATGTAATTTTAGTAGTAATAGCTTTAGTGACAAAAGTGTGACTTTGGGTGATCAAATTATTAAAAGGTGTGAACGATTTAGATATCTTGGGTCCGTTGTTCAAAGCGATGCTGATATGGATGGGGATGTTAATATTAGAATTCAAGTTGGTTGGTTGAAGTGGAGGAATGTTTCAGACCTTTTGTGTGATAGAAAAGTACCGCTTAGACTTAAATGAAAATTTTGTAAGACGGTGGTGAGACCTGCAATGCTCTATGGCACTGAATGTTGGCCTTTAAAATAAGTTGTGTTGCCGAGATGAGAATGATTAGGTGGATGAGTGACTTTACACTTAGAGACAAATTGCGAAATGATTATATTCATGATGTGACAGACAAATTTAGAGAAAGTCGTCTTAGATGATTTGGTCATATCAAACGTTGACCATCTGATGATCCGATTAGGAGAGTAGATGTTTTAGATTTGAATTGTGTTAAGAAAGACAGAGGTAGACCTAGGAAGACTTGGCCTTATTGTATTAAAAATGATCTTAGTTTACTAGAACTAAATGAAAGTACAACACTAAATAGGACGCAATGGAGAAAAAAAATTCATGTAGCCGACCCCACGTAGTAGGATTAAGGCTTTGTTGTTGTTGTTGTTGTTGTTGTTGTATTGAATAGAAAAATTAGCAGGCTTTGGGTTTACATAAAGTAAAGCATAAAATTTTTCTACATGAATAATGTAAAGTAATAACAAATTAAAAATATAATTTAATTAGAATTTGATGGTGTTAATATTATGTTTTTGTTAAGTTTCTATTAAGGGTGTCGACGTCAAGACAAAAAATTTACAATTTGATGAGCATCGAGGTGAGTACTTATATTTTTAAACTATATTAATAATTTGATGCTTCTCAAATATGTTTGTAGTTGATTTTTGTGGATGTTTTATTCAGATTGTGCTAATTATTTCTTTATTGATCATATTGTTGCAAATGTTGTAGCCATTTATGTATTTTAGCGTCTGTTTTATATAGTATGATCGAATGTGATGAACACATTTGTTTATGTTGATTGCTTGTATGCGCATGATTGAGTATGATGAAGCACCACTTGATTGTAGGGAATACTAATGTACCCGTGCACGTAATGAAAAATAATATGGATATTGAGATGTTTTAATTGACATACATTTTAGACAATGTCTCCTGTGACGATTGTATATATTTAAAATGATATTGATATGATATTGATATAGATCTCTACGAATAATATTTTAATTAATTATATTGATTTATGAAGAAACTTAACTGACATGCATATTATACTTTCTTTTCCTTGTATTACTTTAGTTTTAAAGTATGAGTATTCACTGATTCTTTAGCTCACAATTGTTTTAATTAAATTTTCAGGTTAAATTAAATTATTAAAAATGTGCATTATACGAGAAAATGTTTATAGAAGATGCAGACAACTATCAATGAGGTAATTTTAATTATATTGCTTTAATTTAATTTATAGTGGCCCTTTTATCTGTTAAATTATAGACGCATATAGAAAATTTAATTCACATCGTCTGATCATTTGTACACGCCTTGGTTAATTTCAAGCGTCAGGTTGAGTCGTGATAAAAGTGGTATAAAAGCCCAAGGTTTAAGATAAATAATTGAATATAGATGAAAGAGCCAATAGGAAAATCATAAGAAAATTTTAATAATAAAAATGAGAATTTATATTCAACTCAGAACCAAATTTTTGTTTGTAATGATTTGTTTCAGTTACATTGGAGTGGAAATGAAGAGTGCGCAGAGGAATCAAAGAGTTGTGCAGTAGGAAGAAGAAATGAAGAATTGAGGAAGAGGAAAGGAGTTGAGGAAATGAATGAAGTGGGGAGAAGAAGCAAGGCGTGTCGAGAAGCTAAGGAGGTGAAATTCTTCTATCAAGAGTCGCAAACGACTTACCTGAGAGTCAAAGAAGGTAGTATAAGACTTTAGTGATCTCGTGGCTGCAGTGAACGCAGCTAGGGCGTAGAGAGCTCGTGTGGGAGAGGATTCTTGTGCGTCTTATTCGCTTGATCTCAATTGATCGATTCAAATGAGAAGAGAGGGAGAAATAAGGTGTAGTAATAGTCCGTGCCAGGAGTTGATTGCAATGGAGAGAAGTTAGCGTGCAAAGGAAGAAGCCTTGCAGACTGCTGAACCAAGCCAGATTTCTCCCGTATGGAATATTTTTCGCATCTTAGGGTTCGACCGAAGAAGGAAAGTTTATTTATTTGATTTTTTTATTATAAAACAAATAATATATATATAAAGCAAAGCATAAAAATTGTGTACATGAATAACGTACACTAATAACTAATTAAAATAATAATTTAATTAAAATTTGATAGCATTAATATCATATTTACTTTTGGTTTACATTAGGGAAGAGAGCAGTTAATAATTTGATCGGCATCGATGTGGGTACTTTTACTTTTATATTATAATAATAATTTGTTTGTTCTCAAATATGTTTGCAGTTAATAATATTTGTGGATGCTTTATTCTGGTTTAGTTATTCTTTTTTTTATTGGTTATATCGTTGCAAATATTGTAGTCATTTACTCATGCATTTTAGTATATATTTTATATAGTATGATTGAATGTGATGAACACATGTTTAAGTTGACTCCTTGTATGTGCATGATTGGCTATGGTGGAGCACATTTATATGATACTAATGGGGAACATTAGTGTACCTGTGCACTGAAATGAAAAAAGATATTGATATTAATATGCCTTAATCGATACAAATTTTTAGACGACTTCTCTTGTGACGATTGCATAGGAATGAAATGATATAGATCCCTACGGATAACATCATAAAAATTTTATATTGATTTATAAAGAAGCTAAACTGGAATGCATATTATTTTTTTTCTTGTATTACTTTAGTTTAGAGGTACGAGTATTCACTGGTTTTTTAGCTCACATTTATTTTAAATAACTTTTCAGGTTTAATTAAATTATTAAAAAATGAGCGGTAGATAAGAAAATGTTTATACAAGATGTGGAGAACCATCAACGAAATAATTTTAATTGTACTGTTTTAATTTAATTTATAGTGATTTTTTCATCTGTTAAATTGTAGACAACAACAACAACAAAGCCTTAATCCACTACGTGGGGTCGGCTACATGAATCCTTTTTCTCCATTGTGCCCTATTTAGTGCCATATTTTTATTTAGTTCTAATAAATTAAGATCATTTTTAATGCAATAAGCCCAAGTCTTCCTAGGCCTACCTCTGACTTTCTTAACACAAGTCGAATCTAAAACATCTACTCTCCTAATCGGATCATCAGATGGTCGACGTTTAATGTGACCAAACTATCTAAGACGACTTTCTTTAATTTTGTCTGTCACA
>JXCR01144023.1:11414-49948 GCA_002079205.1 Phalaenopsis hybrid cultivar | reverse complement strand
CTTTTCTCCAACCCACTTAGTTTCTTGAATACATAAGATATTAATTTTCTTATGAATCATAATATCAACTAATTTCATTAATTTACCATTGAGAGTACCTATATTCCAAGATCCTATTATAATATTAGTTTCATTAGTTTCATGAACTAACTTCTTTACCCGCATTCGCCCATAATGTGGGAACCCTTGCTTATTTGACACTACACCCGGGCGTGGCCCTTGCACACTTTTCACTGTATTCAAGCTATACAGCGCGTCGCTTCCAGGGGACGCCCTAACACTTACGCAGTGATCAAAATGATTCATGTCATGATTTTTTCGACAAGTTTTACGCTGGCTGTTGACTACCTAACGCAACCCTTCACTTTTCACATCCGGGCTTGGGGCCGACAACGACAGTGCTAATGGAGAGGTGCAACACGAGGGCTTCCTAAGAGGTCACCCATCATAGTACTACTCTCGCCCAAGCACGCTTAACTGCGGAGTTCTGATGAGATCTGGTGCACTGGAACTGGTATGGTCGCACCCAAACTCTCTATTAAATTGTACACAAATATAAAAAATTTATTTCACACTGTCTAACCATCTGTACTCGCCTTGGTTAATTCCGAACCGGATCGTGACACTTTCAAAATATGATATTGGGTCCATATATTGTTTACCTAAAATAAAAGTGGATTAACAATGTAAGTCGAACAAAATACTAATTGGAGAAATAAACTTTATACGAGAAATCTTGAAGTAGAAATTCACAATACTCTTTTTAATATCGAAGCACTAAAAAAAACTAAATATCAAAACAATTCATATGAACATTAGCAATGCATGGGCACATCCATCTCATGCTTTTAAAATAATAAACATGCATCATAATCATCTCTCAAGCTAATAAAATACTCGACAACAATAACGAAAGTGAAAACAAGTAGACATGACATTTATAACACGACATTTATAACACAAACACATAAAATAATGAAGGCTCATAGGGTTCATCGTGATGAGCAAGTCATTTCAGATTAAGAATCTAGCCATTCCTTCTGCTATCAGGTGTTTGAAGAAACATCTTCATCCATATTGCATCTTCTTGGAAATTCTTTAAAGCTTTCGAGGAGTTAATGTCATCTAAGTCTTCTATCAAATCTAGGAACTTCATATATTCAACCAACGAAGATTCAGAGCTTTCATTAGCAGATCTAATTGAGGTGCATAATTTCTTTTCTATCATATCAATCCTTTTTTTCGAACTCACTTAAAACTTGAAGTGTAGAGGCAATCAAATTTACAATTGTTGTCTTCTTCGCATGTTTAACCTGTAATTTTCCTTTATTTTTCTCCTCTATAGGTTTTGTTCACTTTCTCCATTCTTATCTTCTTCTTTAGTGTCTGAAGGGATTCTGGCAGAAGGATGTTGCAGACTTTTAGTTGCAGTTGTGTCACTATAAATACGACAGAGAGACTCGTACATTGAACATCATTTTCTGTTAAATATTGATCTAATATTAGTAAATAAACATTATGATTAATAAAAATGTGTAAATAATAAATTATAAATTTTGGATTAAATATAATCAGAAATAAAAACCTTATTTAACTTGGTCCATACATCTTCAAATGCAATTACTTGACTTGTGGTTCCGTTATAACAATATCCACTTTCAATAAATTTAAAATTCTCTCCAACGAGTTCTAAATGTATTAAACTTATTTCTCAGTTCTTGCTTTTATTTTCTTTTTATAGATGATTTAAATTCTTGCATAATGCGTGACCAGACAGCTGGACTAAAAGTTGTTTGAGTATTCCCATTAATGACTTCAATCTCCATTAGTTGAATAAAGATTTGTTCATTTCTATCTGACCATACAACCTCTTCCGTGATTTCAATCACANTAATTGAGGTGCATAATTTCTTTTCTATCATATCAATCCTTTTTTTCGAACTCACTTAAAACTTGAAGTGTAGAGGCAATCAAATTTACAATTGTTGTCTTCTTCGCATGTTTAACCTGTAATTTTCCTTTATTTNACTTCAACCAACCAACTTGAATTCTACTATTAACATCTCCATCTATATCACCATCGCTTTGAACAATAAACCCAAGATATATAAATCNNNNTCATTCTCATCTCGACAACAATTAACTTATTATTATGCTTCTCTTTTAAAGGCCAACATTCAACTCCATAGAGTATTGCAGGTCTCACCACCATCTTATAAAATTTTCCTTTCAGTCTAAGCGGTACTTTTCTATCACACAAATGGCCGAAACATTCCTCCACTTCAACCAACCAACTTGAATTCTACTATTAACATCTCCATCTATATCACCATCGCTTTGAACAATAAACCCAAGATATATAAATCGTTCACACCTTTTAATAATTTGATCACTCAAAGTCACACTTCTGTCACTAGAGCTATTATTACTAAAATTACATTCCATGTATTCAGTTTTGGTTATACGTAAATGAATGCCTTTAGACTCCAATGCAAGCCTCCATAATTCAAGTTTTTCCTGGGCTTTTTTTCTCGTTTTATCCACGAGAAGGATATTATAAAAAAAAACATACATCAAGGTACATCCTCCTGTAGATGTCCAGTAAGACCATCCATAACTAAAGCAAAAAGATGCCGACTTAAAGTCGATCCCTAATGTAATCCAACAAAAATAGAAAATTATTTGGTCAATCCTCCTTCAGTTTGAAAACAAGTAACTCTAGTATACATATCTTTAATGACTTGAATATAAGTCATATCAACACCTTTCTTCTCAAGAACTCTCCAAAGGATATCTCTTGAAATCTTATCGTAAGATTTTTCTAAATCAATAAAAATCAAATGTTGATTCTCTTTATTATCTCTGAACTTTTCCATCAAAACTCTCAATAAATGTATAGCTTCCATGGTAGACCTGCCCGACATAAATCCAAATTGATTATTAGAACTCTTTGTGATGCGTTTTAACATAATAAATGTATAGCTTCCATAGTAGACCTGCCCGGCATAAATCCAAATTGATTATGAGAAAAGTTTGTGATGCGTCTTAACCTATGTTCTACTCTCCTTCCATAAATTTAAGTAAAACACATCAACTTAATTCCTCTATAATTTGCACACTCTCGTGCATCCCCTTTATTCTTAAAAATGAGAACCAAAATACTCTTCCTCCACTCCTCGACAATTTAATCCTCTATAATGCACACTCTTGTGCATCCCCTTTATTCTTAAAAATGGGGACCAAAATACTCTTCCTGCACTTTGCACACTCTTGTGCATCCCCTTTATTCTTAAAAATGGGGACCAAAATACTCTTCCTCCATTCCTAAGGCATTTTTTTAGTTTTTAAAATAATATTAAATAGTTTAGTAAGCCAAGAAACTCCCAAATTTCCCAAATATTTTCACACTGAAATTGTTTAAAGAGTTTAGTAAGCCAAGAAACTCCCAAATCTCCCAAATATTTCCACAGTTCAATTGGATCATCAGGTCCTACAGACTTTCCACTCTTGGTTTTCTTTAAAGCCTCCTCAACTTCTTTTTTTCTAATGCGACGGTAAAAATGAAACGTTTCATTATTATTCACGATATTAAGATGACTAAGGTCGATCATATTTTCAGAAACTTCATTAAAAAATTTGTCAAAGTAACTCACTCACCTATGTTGAATATCGTTTTCTAAGAAAAGTACTTTTTGATTTTCATCTTTAATATACTTTACTTGAGTTAAATCTTTACTTTTTTTTTTCTCTTTATTTGACTTGTTTATACATATTTTTCACCCTCTTTAGTATCTAATATATTACAAAGATCATTAAAAGAAAAATTTTTAGCGTCACAGATTGTTCGTTTAGACTCCCTGCAGACCGTTTGATATTTTTCTCAGTTCTCTAAGCTTTTACATTTAAACCAATTTTTATAACATAACTTCTTACATTTTATCTTTTCTTGTACATTATTATTCCACCACCAACTATTTTTATTTATAAGAACTTTTTTTTTATTCTTCAAGCAAATCTTTTGCTATTTGTTTAATAGTGTTTGTTACTTTTTCACACATAACATTTGCTTCTTCATGAATATCCCAAATTTTGAAATCTTGAATTTTACTCATAAAAATTAATTTATTTGTCTTTTAAGTTTTTCCATCTAATTCTACGATGATGAGTCTTAGTATTTTTATTTTACAACTCTTAATCTTAAAATCTAGAACTAATAAACGATGTTGGGTACTTAAATTCTCACTTGGAATGACTTTAATCTTTACAATCGCAACAGTCTCTTCTTCTCATAAGAAAATAATCAATTTGTGTTTTATTACATCCACTTTTATAAGTAATAAGATGTTCATCTCTTTTTTTGAATAAAATATTAGTAATAACAAAATCGTATGCTAAAGTAAAATCTAAAATAGCTCTACATTCTTCATTAGTTACTCCAAAACCGTAGCCACTATGAGTATTTCTGAAGTCTTCTACCACTCTACTGACACATTCATTTAAATTTCCTCCAATAAAAATTCTTTCTTCAAGACGTATCATCTGTATTAAGTTTTCTAAGTCATTCCAAAATTTATCTTTACACTGTATCTAAATCTACTTGAGGATCATAAATACTTATAATATTAAAAATCTTAGTATCAATGATAATCTTAAAGACTATAATTCTATCTCAAACTCTATTAATTTTAACAACATTATCTTTCAAACTCTCATCAATAATTACACCTACACCATTTCTAGTGCGACTCTTACCTGAATACCAAAGTTTAAAATCTGAATTATCAAANTATTCCACCACCAACTATTTTTATTTGTAAATACTTTTTCTTTTGATTCTCCAAGCATAACTTTTGCTACTTCATTAATAGTGTTTGTTACTTAATCACACATAACATTTGCTTCTTCATGAATATCCCAAATTTTGAAATCTTGAATTTTACTCATAAAATAATTTTATTTGTGTCTTTTAAGTTTCTCCATCTAATTCTATGATGATGAGACCTAGTATTTTTTATTTTACAACTCTTAATCTTAAAATCTAAAACTAATAAATGATGTTGGGTACTTAATATTTCACTTGGAATGACCTTACAATCTTTACATTCGCGGCTATCTCTTCTTCTCATAAGAAAACAATCAATTTGTGTTTTATTAGATCCACTCTTATAAGTAATAAGATATTCATCTCTTTTCTTGAATAAAGTATTAGTAACAACAAAATTATACGCTAAAGCAAAATCTAAAATAGCTATGTCTTCTTCATTAATTACTCCAAAACCGTAGCCACCATGAATATTTCTAAAATCTTATACCACTCTACCGACATGTCCATTTAAATCTCCTACAATAAAAATTCTTTCTTCAAGAGGTATCATTTGTATTAAGTCTTTTAAGTCATTCCAAAATTTACCTTTAGACCCTATATCTAAACCTACTTGAGGAGCATAAACACTTATAATATTTAAAATATTAGTATCAATGATAATCTTAAGGGCTATAATTCTGTCACCAACTCTATTAATTTTTACAACATTATCTTTCAAACTCTTATCTATAATTACTACCAACTCTATTAATATTTACAACATTATCTTTCAAACTCTTACCTATAATTACACCTACACTATTTCTAGTGCGACTCTTACCAGAATACCAAAGTTTAAAATATTATCAATCTCCTTAGCATTTTCTCCAACCCACTTAGTTTCTTGAATACATAAGATATTAAACAATCTCCTTAGCTATTTCTAGTGCGACTCTTACCAGAATACCAAAGTTGAAAACCTAAATTATCAATCTCCTTAGTCTTTTCTCTAACCCATTTAGTTTCTTGAACACATAAGATATTAATTTTTCTATGAATATTTCTAGTGCGACTCTTACCAGAATACCAAAGTTGAAAACCTAAATTATCAATCTCCTTAGTCTTTTCTCTAACCCATTTAGTTTCTTGAACACATAAGATATTAATTTTTCTATGAATCATAATATCAACTAATTCCATTAATTTACCATTGAGAGTACCTATATTCCAAGATCCTATCTTAATATTAGTTTGATGGACTAACTTCTTTACCCGCATTCGCAGGTAATGTGGGCACCATTGCTTATTTAACACTACACTCGGGCACTGGTGTAGCATCCCTTGCACACTTTTCACTGTATGCAGGCTATACAGTGTGTCGCTTCCAGGGGATGCCCTCGCATTTACACAATAATCAAAAGTATTCATGTCATGATTTTTTTCGTAAGTTTTACACTGGTTGTCGACTACCTAACGACAATTTTATGACGGATGAAAATGATAACTGAGAAATCCGAGATGAGGGATATGTTAGTTTCTCTACTTCATTGCTTAATCCAATATCAAAATAGTGGCATTTCTTCATTTCTGCAAAATTACTCCCTACCATGAAGATTAGTAAATTCACCAAAGAAAGAATTATTTTAAATTATTACATTCAAATGGAAAATCCCATTGATGTAGGATCTATCATTTTTAAATCTGTTATGGGTATTATTATGAATGGGCCTATATATAGATTGGGCATCCTTCCACAATTTTCCCACTTAGCAGTCAATCTCAAGTTTCATATGAAAGTTGGGAAAAAGTTTTATTGCCTTGGGAGCCCATGATTCTTATTGATGATAATTATATTGGGAATTGAAATGAAGCATTAGATGTTATCTTAGATCATTCATCACATGCTTCAACTCATTAATGCCACAAATTGTTGGAACTTCACTCGCTTTGGAAAAGAAAATAAAAAAAATGAAATAGAACTTCAGAGTATTTCGAATGCAACAGGAAATCTTAAATACCTTTTCGATCACATAGATTGGAGGATGAAGAAGAATGTTGATCATACTGGAATAATTGAAGCAGGATTAGTGCAGATGTTCAAGGAAAAAGGATGGATCGAAGAAAATTTGACTGATCAATCCCCGCTACAATTTGTATGTTCATTATCAGTCTATGGGAGATATTAGAGCAGGAGAAAATACTGAATATGAAGCAAAATAATTGAAGAAGTTGAACTCTCTACTAGTTTATAATACTTGCATATTTAATTAATTGTATGGATTTGATTTAGTTTGCTTTGCTTTAGAATTCTAAACTTTAATGGTGTGTATAGTTTTGTGTCAGTGTTCTAGTGTTGTGGCTTGATTTTGATGCCGAATTATAATTTAGTTTGTTTTATGTGTGTGAAAGTGTGATTAGAAAAATGTATTTGTAAAGTGTATTTTCATATATAAAAGATAATTTAGAGTTTTTATGAAAATTTTTGTTTGTGAATTATTGTTAGATGAAAATTAGTATTGGAAAAGACAAAATAAACTTTGGAGTAAATTAAAAGAAAATTGAAATTTGAAAAAAATCGAAAAATGGATTTTTAGGCCTTCAGCACTGACGGCCCTGGCATGGGCGCCGACAGTGCCCTTGACCCGAGAACAGCCTAAACCCCTTAAAATTTGCGATTTGCACCGTAAAACTCCATTTTTACCCTTTGAGTCACCTTTAACCTCCGATTTTAGCACCTAGGGCTTGCTATTGCTCGAATTTGAGGCAATTTTGAGGCAATTTTGAGGCAAAGGAATTTTGAATTTCATCTTTTCTAGGAAAGAGCTACACTTTGAACTAAAAATTTTTTATTTCCACCAAGGATTTATCTCACATCACCGAGATCCAAAAATTTTGGAATTTTCTTAAAGATTTTGAGAAAATCCTTTGGTGAAGAACTCTTACTTAGTAGATTTAAGTATAAAGCATTTCACATTATGATTTTTTAAATTTTGGGAATTTATTTGGATTTTTATTAAACTTTCTTAGATTTACCATGGCACGTAGAATGGGCAAAGGGAACAGAAAAGTGAATTATGATGAACAAAAATTTGTCAGCTCCAAGGCTAGTGCTTATTTCCATAGTCTACTTGAAAATAAAAAAGTGATTCCAGATCGAGGATTTAAAAATCTAGGAGGAGAAGTCGAGAGATTAATCAATGCTCGGCAGTGGGAATTTTTTTGTTATTTAATTGCCGAGAATATTATTGGTGTAATAATGGAGTTTTATGTCAATTTTAAAGATACTACTGAAGACTTTGTTTTTGTTCATGGGAAAATGGTGGAGTTTTCTCAAAGAAAGATTAATGAAATTTATCAGTTAGAAGATGTGTATATTTGCTAGTATAAATCATTTTCTACTATGAATGAAGCCTTAGATGAGGTTATTTCTTTTATTACTGATGGAAGAGGAACTTAGAAGGTGAAGAATGGTGTTGAGGTAAACTTTCCTCTTTCTATGTTAAATGTAGTATCTAATGTCTGGCACTACTTTATTTTGGGAAAAATGATACCAACAAATCATCATAGTGAGGTTACAAAGGATAGACCTATCCTGAACTTCTGTTTCCAGCAGGTGATGAGGATAAAT
The DNA here is from genome assembly GCA_002079205.1 of Phalaenopsis hybrid cultivar. Classification (NCBI taxonomy): domain Eukaryota; kingdom Viridiplantae; phylum Streptophyta; class Magnoliopsida; order Asparagales; family Orchidaceae; genus Phalaenopsis; species Phalaenopsis hybrid cultivar. Next base: position 41,516 of record JXCR01144023.1, on the reverse strand, counting down.
GTAGACTCTATTATTTATATGAACAGTCGATATATTGCTTTGGGAGAAACCACTGGTGGTTTAGCACACCCAGTTGTTAGGATAAATGTAGGCTCTATTATTTATATGAAATCAGAAATAGGACAGCCAAGCATCTACAGATAAAATAAGACAAATCAATACATAATTAAAAGAAGGTGACTAAGGGCAACCACACAGCAAAAATAAAAGATAATGGGACAGCCAAGCATCTACTCCTCATACAGCCTGACATAGACCTACTAGAGTCCTATTGGTGGCTTGGCTTTCTAGGTGTCTTTTACTCATTCATTATTAATTTAAGGATCATCCTTTTAGCTCTATCACCTTATTGGGGTTCAAACGCACATTTTGATGTTCATCCTTTCTATGTTATTTAATTGAGATTCATTTTTGTTCTGGATGTTCATCCTTGTGTTAAGGTTCATCCTCACTCCGTCTTTCAATAAGCACCATTTCAGATACACTAAGCATCACAACCAACCAATAAGGACAATCCTAACACTAGACTCAACAAAAAGGAAAGCCTATGTTAACTACAACACCTGTGAAAAGTGTTAGCATAAAAATCATAATAAACAAACACATGAAACATATGTCATTTGAACTTAGCACCACACTATGGTTCCAAACCCCTTTGTAGAAAATCATTTCAGTAGGGTAAAGGTTTTCCTAACATGTTGTTGTCTATTTAAATGTTAATCAACTTAAATGTCCATCTACAACGGTAAAACACAAAGCATCATCCACATCTGATTCAAGCATGCAATCAGTGCTCATAAAGAGAAAAAAATGGAAGACACACACAACTATGATCGGCCTAACCTAGATCTAGGTTTGTGAGCTTGCAAAGACATCTAATAGTGTGGTACATGAAATTGTCATTTTGTCCTTTACTTTAAAGTTGTAGTTCATGTTGAAATTTAATTTATTACCATTAGGAGGTTAAAGTTAAAATGACTTAATATTGTGCAATTATATTCAAATTTAATATTTTAGTTAAGTTTAATTTTTAATTAATGTTAAAAAGAGTATTGTGAAGGGTGGAACACACCTAATAAAGGGTTCCACTATTCACAACTTTCTAATCCTAGCAAGGAAGAGCGCGTTATTTTGTGAAAATAAAACACACTTTCCTGAATATCTATGAGTGTTTAAATCGGTCGTGGAAGGCATTAACAACCGTCTTCAGGACGGAATAATGCAGTGCGGAGGTAAAGTAATGCAACCACAACATGAAGTAACTTGAGAAGAATATTCTTACCACGTTACGCCCGTTTTAATCGTCTGTGAAAGACATAAATAATGTGCGTAATTGGCAGAATAATGCAATGATGAAGGGGAAGTAACATAGGCGGGACCGAAGTAACGTGGTATAAATATTCCCACCACATTATGGTCGGGTTAATCGAAGAAAGTAATCGGTTTTCGTATTATTTTTAATATTTCTCGTGTTACAAAGGTGTTATGAATGTGTTATTGGATTGTTCTTCAGGTGTATTTGGCCAATGAATGTGTTATTGGATTGTTGTTTACATGTATTGGTGTTATTCATGCGTTATTGGATAGCTCTTCAGATATATTTGCAAAAATATTTTTGTTATAACATGAACAACACAACAACTAAATATTTATAGGAATTTAATGCTTAAGGAATTGTCCAATTGCTCATTCAAGTGGAAAAAATCATCATGCAAACATTTTACGCATTTCAATAAACAAAATAAATAATTACAATGATTTATAATACATTAATGCTCAGTAATCGAATCCATCAAGAACCCAATGAACATTTGAGTTGATATTTGTGATGGATAATAATCTTGTCATGTTGTAAAGAGAACAAGTATTAGAATAACCGATTATAGAAATTCCTCAAATAGAAGAGATGTTGGATTTTCATTTATTTACCTTGCTAAGACAGTCGGGCAAATTTGGATTGGATGGAATAGTAGGCTCCCGGCTTGTAGATTGTTCTGGATCTTTTCCTGTACGCAGAACTTATGGTTAGAATAAGCAAATAAAAACATAGTTGGAGTAGTTCTTAAAATGTACAAATATATACTTTTGGATCTCTTATTCTTCTTCCAATAACTTTTTAGCATAGAAGTCAAAACACTTTTTGACCTCATCTTTGCTTGGTCAGCCACAGTGTGATCTATATTTAATGGTTTTTTCTTCTTCGTTTTTCTCTTTAAGTTAAGTGTTTCTCCAGCTTTTATTTTGTCAAGATTAACTTATAGCCTTTTAAATGTTCCCAGAGCAGCTGCTTGTTAAGTTTGCCATCTTTTGCTTTACCTTTTGACCTCATCTTTGCTGGGTCAGCCACAATGTGATGTATATTTAGTGGTTTTTTCTTCTTCATTTTTCTCTTAACGTTAAGTGTTTCTTCAGCTTTTGTTTCGTCAAGATCAACTGATAGCTTTTTAAATGTTCCCAGAGCAGCTCCTTGGTAAGTTCGTCACCTTCTGCCTTATTTATTAGTTGATATGCAAACTGTTGAGATTGAGAATGGAATAGTAGGCCACTAGAGGAAGCATACACCATTTGGGACTCCGTGAGATGTTTGTATTCAAACCTATTATAGATGTTCCTTTTTGCATGAACAGCCCATAGCAATAACAAATATTTCTCAGGGATCATATTTATTTTAAGCACATTAAGAAGATGTTGTGCATGTGAACACAGTAGCCCCTTCATTTCAAACATCCTACAACTACAAGTTACATTGGAATTAACCCTATCAAAATTCACTATCCATGTCTTTGATGTGTCATCATTATCCAAATTGTGTATATAATACTTTGTCCCACTTTCTGTGGTGAACTCTTGCTAGAACATTGAGTAAAGCTTCTTCATATAAAATGAGGAAGCTTGTCTCAAAACTAGGTTGACTTTCCCAATCAGCGTAGTGGCAAATTGACCACATTTGAAATCTTCGTCCTTTTTGTTTCTGCACCATGATTTCATTATATTTTCAAGACCGATAAAACAATTTGTCAAAGATCTTGTGGGCTTCAAAACACCATGGAATATATTATTTGTGAACTCACTTCTTTGAGTTGATAGGATTCTCATTCTAAATATTTCTTTATTAAAGGCAGTGGATCATTTGTGTCTGATTTTGTACATGTCATGCAACCACACATTACTATGCAAGTCACCGACTTCAATCATTAATGACCAAATATCTTTGAACTCCTCCTCCGAATCACATTCACTCATGCATTTATAAAATAGACCGGTGACGCTCTTGATAGCAACTCCACAATGCACTTTTGGAGTATTTTTTTTTGTAGATATGTCATTGGCATAATCTGTGTTGTGTTTGTGGAAGACATTCTTCAATGGCCCTTGACAGAGTTTGGTCTTGATCGATGAAAATACTTATTGGATGCTTGTCACCATTACTCTTATGAAAGCTTTGAATAACAATTTAAATGAAGTGATAGTCTCCTCATATAAGAAGTCAACCCCAAACAGGACGTTTTGCCAATGGTGGTTAACTCTCACAAAAGGAGCGCAACATAAGCTATATTTATTTAATCTATAGCTCCTATAAAAAATTATTACATCACCAAGATACTCATAATCTAGCCTAGATAACCCATCACTCCAAAAAAACACTTGTTAATTTACCATACTCATCAGTTTGGAAATCCCATGCAAACATGCTATCGTCGGCTTGCCTCTCCATGAACAATGTATTAGAGAGTTGACATCTCCTTGTTAAATTTTTTCTCTTCTTTCTCATTAAATGAAATTGAATGCATCCCTCTTCAATCATTCCAAATTCTTCACTCCCATAACCTCAAGAGCAATGAAGTTATATGCATATGTTGCTCTGATGCCTGCTCATGTCATCGATCTCAGCACATCTGCATTAGGTCACTTATCCTTCTACTAGAACGAAGAAGATGCTTATCACCAGATTCAGCCAATAGATGGTTGTGAATTTTAATAAATTTTTGTATTGTCCACTTGCCTTCAAGATCAATTGTATAGTGAACCATGGCTTGACAGCCAGTCCTTGTGTCTGCCTTTTTGTACTTTACTGTATTCATAAGGTTAGACTCCTTGTGACCAGCTCTTGTGCAAAATAAATCTTTGGACTTCCTTTTCTTAGAATTCAGCCAATAACTATTGTGTCCTGCTGAACACTAAATCCTAAATGATGTGCATAGGCACAATAGGTTTCATAAGCCTTTTGCTCACTGTGGACAATGGTGTTAAGAAACTTCTCTGCAAATGGATCACTGCAAACAGTTTTTTCCTCACATGACTGCACATTTTCACAAATTAAGTTCATTTTTAGCAAGATGAGATAAATCCAAATAACACTACAAATCACCAAATTAATCAACCATCAAAGAACACCTCATCAAGACCTTAATCAAAACCTGAATAACAGCACATTTATAAAGCAAGAATAACATAGTATCATTAGCACAAACGTTCATAACACCAGTGTAATACCAAAGTAACATCATAATAACACCAAAATAACACCACAAATAGCAACCATATTACCAATATTATTTACAGCAGAACAAAACCACAACTATACCACATGAACAAACTTAAAACCTAATATCAAAAAACAGAGTAACCCCAGCATAACACCAAAATAACACTAGAATAATACAGTAAAACCTAACATAATGCACAAGAATAACACTAGCTTGATACCATTCTACAACACCACAAGCAAACTAGAAAATAACACCACAATAACAACCAATATAATACACAAGATAAACCTACCAGTAACATCACTAAACCAACCATAACAATACAGTAATGGAAGAATAACACAATAACATATTTAAATAACACATCAAAAAGACTACCAAAATACACCATATTACCATTACCATCTACAGCTGAAAAAAACCACTATTGGACGGCATTAACAACTTTGAACCCTAAACCAAAACAAAAACCTAAGTAAGTGTAATACCATAATAGCATCATAAAACCTAGCAAGCTTGCATAATATTAACACTGAACTAAAACCCCTAAATAGCATCAGAACAAAAGTAAAACCTAACTTCATTCTAAACATACCAAATAAAAAATAAAAAACACCATGCATTATCAAAATAACACCATTATCACACAAATCAAACAACAATAACGCAGCCCTGAGCTAACAGAAATCTAAACCCTTTAAAAACTCACTTCCTCTTCAAAGTTCAGAGAAAATGCAAGCTTCATTGTATCCAGCATTTTGTCATTCTACAAGGACTCCATCGAAGGCGTAAACCCTAAACCAATGGAACAGTAGGTGCTCAGCTACGCACAAGAAAGAAAAATAGCCAGGCGATACGCCGAAAACCTTTTTGCGAATTGGCTTTGGGTCGAGCCGGGCAGCTGCACAAGCTTTTTTTTTTGGTGGGTTCATGTGCCACGTGTCTCCATCGCATTGGTCTCCGAATGACTCTTTACATTTCGAGTCCTAATAGAATAATTTTCTAGATTATCTTATAATAGATTGTTTATCGAAAATCTTTGAGTTTAACTTTAGGATTAATTGATAAATGAATTAATTGACTTGTTTGTGTTTAAGTTCAAAATTTATGTTTCTATTAATTTTGTTTGGGAAATTTCATACATACCACCCAATCCACATGTATGAGAAAACTGTCATATATGTAAATGTTTCATTTTGTTTTGATTTCATATTTTTATTCAATTGATGACTTTTTTTTTAGTTTTAGAGTTATATTAATTCATACTTAATTTTGATTTTGATTATGTTTTATATTTATTTTATTCCAATTTTTATTTATTTTAGATTTAAGTTGGTTTAATTCAATTCAAATTAATAATTTGGTTTTNTTATTTTATTCCAATTTTGATTTATTTTAGATTTAAGTTGGTTTAATTCAATTCAAATTAATAATTTGATTTTAATTTGATTTTAGTTTATGTTTGATTTAATTTTATTGTTTATGTCATATCTTATATTATAACTTGTGTTTAATCTTAGTTGAAGTTTAAATTTGATTTCGTTTGAGTTCATGCTTTTGTTTAAATCCTAATTGTAAGTTTGAGAGTGTATTTTTTTAATTTTAATTTTAAATTTTAATCAAGATAAATTTAGAATAGATTTTAGTTTGACTTTAGTTGTGCTTTAATTTATGTCTTAGTTCAAGTCATGGAATTTTAAATTAATTTGATTTTAATGTTAATATCTTAGTTATTTTATTATTATTTATTTATGTATTATTATTATAATAATTATTATTATTATTATTATAATTATTATTATTATTATTATTCTCAAAATTATCATAGTCTCAACGCACTAAAAAAGAAGTCTGCATATGGATTGTTTAGACAATGCGGACACACTCGGGCAATCTATTTTGTTACTCAAAAGGCAATCTATTTTGTTACTCAAAAACAATATTGAATTATCATAACCTCGATGCACTCAAAAACAATATTGAATGCACTTTTTGAATTCTTTTATCAAATATATATGTTACTTAACAGATATTCACACTCTAAGTTCGTTGATGTACAATATACTATATGAAGATAAAAAAAAAAGATTCACTAAGGAGTTTATTGAACTCTGTTGAGTTCTTCTTGCAAGTGATTCTCAGTTTTTAAATTACCTTTCAAAGGGTAGGCTTCGGTGCCCCTGTTCAAAACAAAAAAATAACAAACATACTTAACACTTGACAGAGCTATGTATGATTTATACCATTAGGAATTTTAACCAAATTATTGGTTTTTGATTTCACATGATGACGTTGAACTTAATATTTACATTGAAGTTGATCCTTCAATTAGCTCTCCTCCTTCAACAAACTATGATCCTTCATGTGAGTTTGGCTCAAGTAGATTTGTAGATATGGTAGCTAAGTTCTCATTAGCCAAGTTAAGGCATGTAAGAACCCCTTAGTAAAAAAGAGTAGATGTTTTTTAAATTACAAAATGTGACACAAAAGCTATTATGGGAAGGTTAAACATCCCATTTTGAGTTAACTGTGGCTCTCAAAATATTGACAATTAAAGTAGTGTTTAACTTTCTCTGAAAATGCTTTAATTAGTTTGCAAGATTACTAAAAGAGACAAAATTGTATGATAACTTAGTGTCAGAATACTTATACGAAATAAAATATGTAGTCTATAAGTTATGTTTGAAGTGGGAAAAGATATATTATTGTGTCAATGGTTACATGTGATTTTATAAAGCTAACATAATGGAAAATAGTATAGATTTTGTGAGTATAATAGATTTAGACCTTAAAATTGAAGAAATATGATGTAGAAAGAAGTTACATATAATCACTCTTTTTATTTTCCACTTATTTCATGTCTTCAAATATTATTTATAGATGAAGAACAAGTTAATCAAGTTGTTGCAGGGAGAAACAGTCATGTAGTATGAAGTTGTATTCACTGCATTGTCAAGGTATGCCTCATACCTGATAACTACTGCAACAGAGAAGTGCTACAGTTCCCTATCGGGATTAAGGGATTTGATCAGGCAGTCATTGGTGCTTTCGAGAATTTATGACTATTCACTGTTAGTGGAACGTGCTAGATGAGTAGAGAATGATTTCCCATTTTTTCAAAAATTTAAGGAGATGAACAAGAGGAAGAGTGTTGATAAAGGAGAGCATATCGATAAATCATAAGAAAATGTAAAGAAGCACAATTTTAATTCTGATAGATTTAATGGTAGCTTTTTTCGTAATATTGTAGTCACTTATGCTAAATGTGAAAAGAAAAAGATAAAAGTAAATGTTTGATGGTCTCTCATACATTTTGTTGGCGAACAAATTTAAAGATGAAAGTATCATAAGTCAAGGCAAAGAAAATGACTTCTCTCAATGGTTTAAAGCACATGTAAGTTATACTCATCTCTCATATTTATTGTTATTTATTTTGAAACAAATAATAAAATAGTGATTGTGTAAGAAATTTATAGATTCATGATCGAAATAATGAAGTAACTGATTTGGGCTTAACAGATGTTACTTGGGATCCCTTAGACATTTTCAAAACTTAGTCAAGAAAAAAAAAACTAATACCTCTGGTATTTGTGTTAAAGTAAAAATTAATTCATATAATGAAATAGATAATCACNCAGCAGGGCATGGTCTTGCAGTCTGCTGAAGGAAAAGAAAACCCATCTGCACCCTCTTCAGTTGTGCCTGATATTGGTTATGGTAACATTTCCTTCAATACATCTGTTCTCCAAAAGGTCAACGAAGTTTGGGATGAGGGCAACCCAAATGACTCTCTCCACAAAAAGAAAGCGGGGCATGATGGAGTGGATGCAGCTATAAAGGACCAGTCTGCATCTATTTTTGATAAGTTTTTTGGAAATGCATTGGTGAAAAATTCTGGCAGTTTGGAAAGTCATATTCAGGTATTGTTCATATAGATTAGTTGGTATTCTTGTAATCATTTTGCTGTTATGTATAGTCTCTTGTTATATCTCAATAGGTATGCTTCTCTTGAGATGTATACTTGCACCCAGAGTCACATCTACAAGATTAATTTTTAAGGTGGATAAATTGTGACATGGGATTTTGTTTTGATTACTACTGGAAAAGATGGCATTTACCTAAGAAAATTTTTATTGACTTAAGCGGTTGATATCTTGATCATAAGGATCTTCGATTTAGAGTCATCCTCATTTATATAATTTAAACTCATTTATTTTCTTGGTGATTCCTTCTTTACCATTCACAATTGTTTATACTGAATGTTGAGTTAACTTCGTTACATAAAATTAAACCTTCTTATTCTTTCACATTAAATCAACCTCACATCCTTCATATAGCATCATTTATTCTCAGACACGCATGCCAGAAGTATCTAAAAACCACTTTTGTTAACTTGATCGTTCGGAGTTAATCTCCTCTCTCCTTAGCGAGAGAGTGGGATGAGCGTAGAATTTTTTTTCTCTTTTGAGATTTTCACACTTATTAAATTAGAAAATAGAAGTTGATGCTGCTTTGAAGAAAATTTAGTGTGCAAAAGTACTAGGTTTTGATGGTATTCTAATAGAACTATGAAAATATTTAGGAGATCTAATAATTTTTTTGCTTACTAAACTTTTAAATTTTTTTTAAAAACCAAAAAACAAGTTTGATGAGTGGATGGTCTATTTCTTAGTATTTTTATGAATAAAGGGGATGCATAGAAGTGTGCAAATTATAGATGAATCNTTTTTTTCTCTTTTGAGATTTTCACACTTATTAAATTAGAAAATAGAAGTTGATGCTGCTTTGAAGAAAATTTAGTGTGCAAAAGTACTAGGTTTTGATGGTATTCTAATAGAACTATGAAAATATTTAGGAGATCTAATAATTTTTTTGCTTACTAAACTTTTAAATTTTTTTTAAAAACCAAAAAACAAGTTTGATGAGTGGATGGTCTATTTCTTAGTATTTTTATGAATAAAGGGGATGCATAGAAGTGTGCAAATTATAGATGAATCAAGTTAATTTGTCATACATTAAAGTTATGAGAGAGAATAATTGAACATAGGTTATGACGTGATGCATAAATTTCTCAAAATCAATTTAAATTCATGTTGGACAAGTCTACTATTGGAAGTTATACATTTATTGAAAGGTTTGGTTGAGAAGTATAGACAAAATCAGGAGGATCTACATATGTTTTTTGTTGGTTTAGAAGAAACTTATGATAAGGTTCAAAGAGAAGTAAATGGGGGAGTTCTAAAATAAAAATGTATTGATATTGATTATATTCAAGTCATTAACGATATATACACTAAAGTTGTTACTTGTTTTCGTACACAGTAAGGATTGACCTTGTATTTTCTTATTTTTGTTGGATGACATCAGGGATTTGCTTTAAGCCCATATTTTTTGGCTGTTCTTATTGGTCATTTACAAGACACTGTACTTTGGTGTATGCTTTTCATTGATGATATCCTTCTTGTGGATAAGATTAGAGGGAGAGAGAGAGTTTAAGAAAAACTTGATTTATGGAGGTCAAGCTTAGAATCCTATTGCTTTCATTTGATCAGATCTAAAACTGAATACATAGAATGTAATTTTAGTAGTAGTAAATCTAATGGTGGGGTTGTAATAATTTGTGATCCAGTCATTAAATGAAATGAACGTTTTAGATATCTAGGGTCTATTATTTATAATGATGTTGATATAGATGGAGATCTTATTAGTAGGATTCAAGTTGGATTGTTGAAGTGAAGGAATGTATCAAGGCCTAATATGTGATATAAAAACATTGTTTTGACAATGAAAATTTTATAAGATGGTGGTGAGATCTGCAATGCTTTATGGGGTGGAATGTTGGCATGCAAAAGAGAAGCATAAAATTAAGTGTTGAGATTTGAATGCTCAGGTGGATGAGCGACTTTGCACTTAGAGATAAAATGTGAAATGAATTTATCCATGAATGGTTTGGAGTAATTCTAGTGATTGACAAGATTCGAGAGAGTCGCCTTAGATGGTTTGATGACGTTAAAAGTTGACTATTTGATCACTCTATTAGGAGAGTAAATGTTCTGATTTGACTTGTGTTAAGAAATGTAGAGGTAGACCAAAAAAGACTTGGGCATGTTCTATAAAAATGATCTTAATTTATTAGAACTAAATGAAAATATATAACTCAATAGGACACAAAGGAGTAGAAGGTTTCAGGTAGGCGACCCTACTTAGTGGGATAAAAGCTTCTTGTTTTTGTTGTTGTTGTTGTATCATAAGGTCAGATGACAGGATCCTCTTACTGAACTTTCATCATGAATTTGCGAGTTTATTTTATTTGCATTATATAATCAGCCATTAACACAATCAATGTATCAATTAAGCTAGGGATGTTATTTAACCTCTGCGGCACATCTTGATACCATGAGGATTATTTTAGAATAGATTTATTCTAATGTATAGAATGCATCGTATCTTCATTGTAAAATTGCTTTGTGTTGCACTTCAAAATATCAAAGGCCTGGCTTTGTTTTCCCTCATTGGCGCTCTTCAGTTTTTCTATTTATCATGTCTTATACTTGCTTATCTAATTAATTATGTCTTCTAAGCAGAAGTTCTTTGATCTTTTAGTCTTAATCCGACTACCTAACTGCCGCTATATTTTGTTTTCATCTTTTTTTTTTTCAACAATCACATATACCATTCTGCTTTCTACTTGAGCATACAAATTTTTAAAAGATAGGCCCGAACCAGAAGTTTTCATGTACGGTATTGTCTTTAGCTCATGCATTTTTTCTTTTACCATGAATATCCAAACTGTACCCGAAAAAAGTGTTAGATCAACTTTTTTTTTTTCTTCCAAATATCCTTATGATATTAATTTTTTAGGTTTTTTCATTGTTTAATAAATATCTTTCACTTGAAGTTTTAAACTTTGTATGTTAATGTTTTCTAACATTCCCTTGTTATCAGTTTACCATTGAAAGCCACAATTTTTCAGGAAACAATATTAAATATAGTGATTCAAACATGTACTGGGCCTGAATTTTTTTCTGTAGTAAAGAAGGATGTAATGCTCTTTAGATTTTGCTAGTAATTCAATGTCGAGCTGAAGAGGATCAAATAAGATTGGATTTCTTGCACTTTAGAAGTATACAAGCTAACGGTCTATCTAGTAGAAAGAAATCAACAATCTCTTTGAGCCACCCTGAATCCTTTCTATAAGCAGATAGGGATGACTCACCTCTTACACAATTGTGAGTTTTTAATCCAACCTCTTGCACCTTTGTGAGTTTGTTAATCCAAGAATTAGAGAAAGGGTAGTTTTACCTGATAGGTCAAGTTGAAAGCAGAATGGTACATATGATTGTTAAAAAAAGGGTGAAAACAAAAATATAACAGCAGTTAGATACTCGGATCAAGATTAAAAGATCTAAGACCTGCTTAGAAGACATAATTAATTAGATAAGCTAGTATACGACATGATAAATTTAAACACTGGAAGTGTTCTCATGAGGGATAACAAAGCCAGGCCCGTTGCTATTTTGATGTGCAACAAGTAGCAAATTTACTATGAAAATATGATGCATTCTATAAATTAGATTAAATGTATGAATTGAATTTAGTGGAAAGAGGAACAGACTTTTCTCGAGCAATACTAGTCTGTTTTTAGACCTAGGTATGGTGGTCAAAATATAGCGTAGGGATGAACTCTATGCGAGAGACCCGGGATCTTGAATATAAAAATACTTTTGATGAAACAAAGTTGCTGAGTTGGTCACCATTTTTCGCATTAATGATTTTGTTTAGCCCTGGCACCAAAAAGGGCATTGACATATAAATTAAAACTTGGCTATTGCTTTTGCTCCAGTAGTTTATATATATATATACTGGGCTAACTTCTTATATTACTTAGGGAAAATGCACACCATTAGTCTCAGCTTGTTTAAGTTGATATAGTGGAATAGTAAGGTGCTGGTACAGTGAACTTGTTCTGCATGCAGTTTACATTTTTTTTTTTTTTTTGGTTTAAGATTTTCTTATTTTCTGCTGTTTTGAGATTGTTCTACTTTAATATTGCATGATTTGGTTAATTTTTATTTGCTTTAATGTAAAAAAATGTTAACCTTTTGTATACTTTCTAGAATCATGTTCACAAGGCAGATGAGGAAGCTTGGACTCGTGTGACATCTGAATCTTCCAAATTTGCTCACTTTTTTTACGATGAAAGTGAAGGTCAGCTTATTGATACACCTGCCATAAAAAATTGATTTGGAGTCTAAATTCAAACATAACTTATTCTGCTTCCATGGCTTTGCAGATAAAATTTCTATTGATGATAAATCTTCCAGGGACATACTTTCATTAATTGTTAATAATGATAATTTTGGTTCACAAGTTTATATGTCCTCAAATGAGGAAACCACTGAAAAGAATCAATCAAGCCTGCCTTCTGAAAATACAGCAATTCTCCCCAGTTCTTCTTCGCCTTCCCCAATTACTGGAATGTTTTTAGAGTCCTACCAAGGTGTTGAGCAAAAAACTTGTGCTGTGCTCACATGTGAGGACCTTGAGCAGTCAATATTGGCTGAAGTTAAAGACCGATGTTTTATCATGCCATCTTTGCAGGAACCTTCTACTGCTGTTGATGCTAATTCTGAAGAGCATAAAGATGTTGTAAATGACCATGCATCCCATCATCTTCTCTCTATCTTGCAGAGAGGAGCACACTCTAAACGTTCATTAGAATCTCCTGGGCTAGATGTTAGTGGAAGCCATGATATGCTTGCCTCTTCTGATGTAGAGTCTAGTCTCAACTTTCAGCTTACTGATAATGCTTCTACTAGTCTTTCTGAAACAGAACATAGCTCAGAAAAACGCCTTACTCTTGAAGCTTTGTTTGGGGCAGCATTTATGAATGAGCTGCATTCAATGGAAGCTCCGGTCTCAGCTCAGAAAATTTCAGTTGATAGGGCTAATAATGACAATGCCATCCATTCTCATGGCTTAACATTTTATCCCTCGGATAGCCTTACTTCAATTCCCAATGAGCGACATTCAAAGAAAGTTGCCTTTGAAGGAGAAATGATGCAATCAAACATTTCTACAGAACATACTAGAGCCCGTATGAGTACAGAAAATTGGGCAGGTTACAAGGATACTCCTCTGCATGGCTTTAAATTAGGTGATTTGCCTTTTGAACAGGCTGCTGGAGATATCCATCTGCCTGAAGAGGATAGCTTGATTTCTCTCAATGATTCTCTAGATTCTGTGCCCTCTGATTCTCTATGTTTTCAAAAAGTGAATAGAAATGAGTCACTTGTACCTGAAAAGATGGTTGGAGATCTCAGTGATAAGTTCCTTCATTCTATTCTTAGAGTTGGAGAACCCACAAGGGAAAGTGCAGTGGATTTTGCTTCTCCTATACATGCTGCTAATGAATTAGCTGACCCTGGTGGCGATTATCATCATTTGCATATCAGGCCAACATTACAGTTTCCTCATCAGATGAATCATGGAAAGCCTTTGTTGGCCGCTCATTCGGATCATCACACGNTATCATCATTTGCATATCAGGCCAACATTACAGTTTCCTCATCAGATGAATCATGGAAAGCCTTTGTTGGCCCCTCATTCGGATCATCACACGCTTAGAAATTCTCAGATGAATTTTCGTAGTTCAGATGTCATACATCATGATCCTTCTCATCCTTTTGCCCCGAAAGTATTTGCTCACCACAGTTACAATAGCAGTAGCGGTCCACATTTTGAACCTACCGCCCTTCATCATATGCTACAACCCATGCCATTTCCAGGAAATTTCCCATCACATAATTCAGTTCATGGTTTACCACGGGTACAACATCCGATAAATCACATTGCTGGCTTTTCACATGAGATGAACAACCTACATGTGTTTCCACAGCACCACCGGCAACCTAACTATGGAGGCCATGGAATGGGGATTCCTGGTATAATTTATAACCTTTTAATTTTTGAAGCATTTTCCCCTCAGTTTTGATATGGTTTTGATAGAGTTCAAGGAAAGGAACTAAAACTCATCATTTTTATANCTACATGTGTTTCCACAGCACCACCGGCAACCTAACTATGGAGGCCATGGAATGGGGATTCCTGGTATAATTCATAACCTTTTAATTTTTGAAGCATTTACCCCCCAGTTTTGATATGGTTTTGATAGAGTTCAAGGAAAGGAACTAAAACTCCTCATTTTTATGTTTTTTTTTGGCTTATCATCAAATTCATCAAAAATATTTCCAATATTTTGATTTCAGGACATGTATTCTTGGTGTATATTTGTATTTGATTTCTCCAGTGGCATCTCAACTCAATGATGCTTGTAGCCTCTAGATTTCAATCCATTAGATTTACATGCAAATTGATGGGAATGCAAAGATATTTTCNGGACATGTATTCTTGGTGTATATTTGTATTTGATTTCTCCAGTGGCATCTCAACTCAATGATGCTTGTAGCCCCTAGATTTCAATCCATTAGATTTACATGCAAATTGATGGGAGTGCATAGATATTTTCAAGCGCTTGCTTTATTAGTATTATAATTTAGCAAGCATACATTTTTTTTTTTGTCCCCATCAACATCTTTAGCTCATCCAACTGTTTGAGCTCGGACTTATACAATGTCCTGAAATTTTCTTATACTGGTGTTATTTTATAAGGTTGTAATGGTATTATGTGCAAGCCTGCATGTGTATAGACTTGAGATGAACAACTTGTTATCATGGTTTTCACTTCTTTGCAAGAGATTGCCAATCTACATGTGCACTATATTTTTTTTGTTAATTCTTGTCTAAATATTTGAAGCNTATTATAATTTAGCAAGCATACAATTTTTTTTTGTCCCCATCAACATCTTTAGCTCATCCAACTGTTTGAGCACGGACTTATAAAATTTCCTGAAATTTTCTTATACTGGTGTTATTTTATAAGGTTGTAATGGTATTATGTACAAGCCTGCATGTGTATAGACTGAGATGAACAACTTGTTATCATGGTTTTCACTTCTTTGCAAGAGATTGCCAATCTACATGTGCACTATATTTTTTTTTGTTAATTTGTGTCTAAATATTTGAAGTNAGTGCAGTGGATTTTCCTTCTCCTATACATGCTGCTAATGAATTAGCTGACCCTGGTGGCGATTATCATCATCTGCATATCAGGCCAACATTACAGTTTCCTCATCAGATGAATCATGTAAAGCCTTTGTTGGCCGCTCATTCGGATCATCCCACACTTAGAAATTCTCAGATGAATTTTCGTAGTTCAGATGTCATGCATCATGATCCTTCTCATCCTTTTGCCCCGAAAGTATTTGCTCACCACAGTCACAATAGCAGTAGCGGTCCACATTTTGAACCTACCGCCCTTCATCATATGCTACAACCAATGCCATTTCCAGGAAATTTCCCATCACATAATTCAGTTCATGCTTTGCCACGGGTACAACATCCGATAAATCACATTGCTGGCTTTTCACACGAGATGAACAACCTACATGTGTTTCCACAGCACCACCGGCAACCTAACTATGGAGGCCATGGAATGGGGATTCCTGGTATAGTTCATAGCCTTTTAATTTTTGAAGCATTTTCCCCCCAGTTTTGATAGAGTTCAAGGAAAGGAACTAAACCTCCTCATTTTTATGTTTTTTTTTGGCTTATCATCGAATTCATCAAAAATATTTCCAATATTTTGATTTCAGGACATGTATTCTTGTTGTATATTTGTATTTGATTTCTCCAGTGCCATCTTAACTCAATGATGCTTGTAGCCCCTAGATTTCAATCCATTAGATTTACATGAAAATTGATGGGAATGCATAGATATTTTGAAGCGCTTGCTTTATTAGTATTATAATTTAGCAAGCATACAATTTTTTTTTGTCCCCATCAACATCTTTAGCTCATCCAACTGTTTGAGCTCGGACTTGTAAAATTTCCTGAAATTTTCTTGTACTGGTGTTATTTTATATGGTTTTAATGGTATTATGTGCAAGCCTGCATGTGTATAGACTGAGATGAACAACTTGTTATCATGGTTTTCACTTCTTTGCAAGAGATTGCCAATCTACATGTGCACTATATTTTTTTTGCTAATTCTTGTCTAAATATTTGAAGTTGAATTGCTTACCTGATCTAATTGTACTTTTTTAAAATTCTTTTTGAAGCTCATATGATGTTCTTCTATTAGACTGCGCTTCCGGGAAATTTATTTTAGTAGTTTAAACTCTGCTTTGTTTTGTATCCTCATTTTTCCTAAAAAATAAGGACTAGACTTCTCGAATTTATGGCACCTATCATTTGATATTTCAACAATATTGAGTGATATTTACAATATTGCCTTCTTTGACTAAATGTT
The DNA here is from genome assembly GCA_002079205.1 of Phalaenopsis hybrid cultivar. Lineage (NCBI taxonomy): Eukaryota > Viridiplantae > Streptophyta > Magnoliopsida > Asparagales > Orchidaceae > Phalaenopsis > Phalaenopsis hybrid cultivar. The sequence continues at coordinate 24,656 of JXCR01144023.1, read as the reverse complement.
TTCTAGATGCTCTAAACCACTAGATTTCTACATATGAAGCATCTGAAACATCAGAGGTCAAACTGGTTATGCATTTTGCGTGCGGTTGAGGTTATGATGTGTTCATGTTTTGACTAACCTCCTCTATTTGCAGGACAAGTTNGCCTTCTTTGACTAAATGTTTTCTAGATGCTCTAAACCACTAGTTTTTTACATACGAAGCATGTCTGAAACATCAGAGGTCAAAACGGTTATACACTTTGCGTGCGGTTGAAGTTATGATGTGTTCATGTTTTGACTAACCTCCTCTATTTGCAGGTCAAGGCGGTGCTGGTGCTGATGTTGGGAGGCAATCTCAGGAGGCATTCGAAAGGCTGATGGAAATGGAGATGAGAGCTAATGCGAAGCACTTCCATCCTTCCGTGGCAGAGCTTGTTCCTGGAATGTATGGTGGTGAGTTGGACATGAACTTGCGCTACCTGTGATATGAAAGCTGTGAATTTCTAAAAGCTCTTCATATTCAAGATTAAAAAAAAAAAGAAACACAGATTTCTTAGATAAATGGTATTTTGTAGGTAAATATTAGTACTAGGAAGGGGAGAAAAAACATATTGCAATGACCTGTGATGTTGCTGTGATTTTTATTTTACACAACTGGTTCTTCTTGTCTGTGTCACTTGAGGAGCTTTATTAGTTGTGCAAGTTGCAGGCATGCTTCTCTTATATCTTTTCATGCTTTATTAGTCTTTTATCGTTATGCATTTTAAAACCTTATTATGTTGTGTTTGTATGCTTCTTCCTTCTCTAAACCGCACGCATCGTGGGCTTGATAGGCAGAACTTCTTTAAAGAAAAAGCCATCATTTTTTCAAATCGCATTAGTAACTAGTCGTGCATTTTTGTGATTGTTAATTTGTTAGATTTGATTCATTGTGACATGTGATGGGTTCGTTTACTCAATTCTTATATATTTATGTATGCAACACCCACAGTTCAATTTTTACTTGTATACAACCTCACCTATGCTTGAAAAGATGTTCACTTTTTTTAAGTTAAAATAAGGGTATTGTTTGGGATTCGAGAGATTTGGGTGTTATAAATTTAAAATGTAAAATTTAGTTGTTAGATGTGTAAATACATTGGAATTAGGTGGTATGTATGTAAATGCCCATACTGGTTTTTATAACTAAATATGCTATATTTTTATTAATGTTTGTAAAGTTTATTTATTTTGTGATTTAGTAGAGGGTGATGGTGTTATAGTTGGCGGCATATTAGATGACGTCAAGTGCAACATAGGTGTGGTGATTGTTGATGGCAAGCAGGGATTGACCATTGGCCAATGCCGGCGGTTGGGTTGATGGCGATTATAAGGTTGTTTGGTAGCAACTATGGGTTTTGGTGGTTAGGAATTTGTATAAATCATATAGCTATCTCCCTTATTTAATTTGAATTATTTTTAAAATAAAAATAAAAACACGTGCAAATTATTGATATAGTATAATTGTTCATAATTAAAAAAACAAACAATATGAGTTTGATCTTGACTATAACCATTTAACTTTCCCTTACAAATGATGAGAGCCAGAGTATGTAAAATTAAGAAATTAAATAAGTTATTCAATTAAGTTTCAAGCCAATGATAGGTGATCAGCCGTTATTTTAGGTGGGCTTAGCAACGAAGAAGAGAAGATTATAGCAGCGGCCATTGGTGACCATTCATGTTTAAAGGATAGCTTTGTAGTTAAGAAAAACTCATCTGGAAAGTTGTAGAGGTCATTCGATTGAACGCCAAAAAAAATCTATTTCTCGGTGGAATTGAGCTTTAATAGCAATTTAGAGGTTAGTAGCTAGTAGGGTTGTCAAAAATATTTGTTCACGAAAAGTTGGTGTTTGGTTTGTTAAGTATTTTGTGTTTGAATTTTTCGTTAAGCGAGTTGATTACAAGTAATTTTTTTTAAGCTCAAAGTATAAATAAAACTTGAATAGCCATTTGTTCAATTATATTCGGCTCATTTTAATTCAAATAAAGAAATTATATATATTATTTATGTAATAATATATTATTGTATGTTAAAAGCATGTCAGCACAAATCTTAAAAAAATCTAACAAACTTGGAAGATGTGACGTAGCAATATGGGATCCACAGAAAAAAGTAACTGACGAGGGACGTAGGAAGCCAACCTTTAATCTAAAGCCAGGCGGCTCATGCAGCCGGAGGGCACAGAGACATAAATTGGCTGACAATAAAAGCCGAGTGGCAGAAGCAACTAAGGACTTCTCAGAATTCGAGTTAACCAGTGATATACACTCCTATTGGACGATTTCCCTGGCGTGTTAATTAACATTGTCTGTCCGACTTCACAGGATCAGCCGACAAGCTACACTCGTGTTACTAGTTGATCAGATGACCCTGCTTGAACAGTCGGCGGACATGGCGGACTGCCTTATCTCAATCATCCAACTTACCAGATCAAAAAACATAAAGGGTCTCTGGGCCCCTCCAAACAAAATATACATAACGCCCTATACAACCCCCACTAAAGTAGGTGTATCTATGTAATTTCGTACCACGTCTCCTATTGTACCTATGTATAGGTTTGACCCCTACTATTACACATTAACACGCTCTTTATTCCTCTCTCATCTATGTTTCTCTCTCTCTCATTCTACGCTTTATTCCTTAGGTTTGACCCATAAAAAAAAATTTGTATTCAACATCCAAAAAGGTGCGGTGAGCGTGAAATTATGTCATCAAGAAAAAGAACACACTATGAAGAAGAAACTCATACGGGAGACATGGGAAATATGGACTATATTAGAGATTTTGTTCAACAACAAATTCAACAGTTAAGAGACTAGATGATGAGTCAAATGGTGGAGTTAACCCGAGCAGTGCTTGGAGAATGAGAACAAGTTCCTTAGAGTAAAGCCATCAAGAAGAAGAGTCCAAATTCCAAGGTCACCGAGCGGCTCAGAGGTCAGAGAGATTTGCAAACTCCTAGTTCCAAGATATTGTTGCGTCTGCACCAATAAACATACAGTGATATGGGCGCATTGAGATCCACTGACATATATATATATATATATATATATACAAAAAAACCTTTTTATGAATTCCTTATACTTTGGAGACTTACATGTTAAAAAAGATACATAAAAACATTTTTAATCTTTGAAATATATGGAAGATTTGAGAGTTATTTGAACCATAGGCTAAACGGTGGAGAAAACTACTTTGGCGCCGATGGCGCTAGAATACAGAGATCCAGCGTCGATGGCACCAGATTTTGGCACTAATGGTACTGCAGTTATAAAAATGGCCTAGAAACTTCTAATGACAGTTTTTGGACAGTTTTGGCTAGATTTCTATCTTTATAACCCCCTAAACTAGTCATTTAAAGTATTTTAAATCAGAAAAAGTGGGAGAAAGTTCATTACACTTGATCCTATGGTTTCCAACTCCAAAGGAACTTCAAATTATGAGATTTTCAATAGGAGAAAGTTCATTAGTTTCAATGCACAAAAGTTACATGATAGGGTTCTTATGAAGAAGAGATTGATCATGAAAAGAGACTTTATGAATTGAGGATTCAACACACCAGGAACTATAGTGGAAAATATCTTCATGTAAAGGAGATGGGAAGTACTGTGTTACACAACATCAGCAGAAGTCATTTCTGTGGTGAAGGAATTTTATGCAAATCTTCACGGGATTAACCAAGGAGTTGTCTATGTTTGTGGCAGGTGGGCACAATTTACTCCTTCACGAATCAATGACTTGTTCTTGATTGAGACTATCTCAATTTGTCAGTTTGCCAACTTTGCCCAAACACGAGACAATATGAATAAAGTTTTCCAATTTTTGACAGATGAAGATGTAAATTAGGAGATACGAGATAACGGTAATGTATGTTTTTCTTCTTAATTATCAAATCCTGCATCGAAGTCATGACATTTCCTTATTTCAGCAAAATTACTCCCTACTATGAAAATCAGTAAAGTGATGAAGGAAAGAGCTATATTAAATTATTGTATTCAAACTGGAAGATCTGTTGATATGGGTGCTTTAATTATTAAATCCATTCTTAGATTGATTTTAAATGAATCTACTTATGGACTTGGAAATCCATCTACAATATTTTTTTTTATGTAGTTAAGCGGAAGTTCCATATGAAAATTAGGAAAAAGTGCTTCTCCCTTGGAAGCACATGGACCTAATGTTAAGTAGTGACTTGTCGATCGCAAAATTAGANAAAAAAAATGTAGGTAGAAAGAAAACATTAAATGCATTGAATAAAACTAACCTGTAGAGGGCTTTGAACATGAAACTTTATAGGTACCAATTAAAAATAACATGGTATAAAGCATTATGTAAAACATGCTATATTAAAAAGATTTACTAAGTAAAGGAGAGTTCAAAACATAAGCAATAAATTGTAAAACTAAACAGTAGTGAAATAAAATTATCAATCTAAATCTACACATAACAAGTTTAACATCATAGTTTATAATAAACATGATTTAAGAAATAAAGTTAAACTAACTAACAAAGACATGAAAACAAACTACAGAATAACATCATCCTCATCATCATCATCCTCATCCTCTTCTTCAAAATCATCTTCAGGCTCATAAGACGTAAAGCGGGGGCAGGTAGGGAATTCTACATTAGGACCACCCCTCAAATATTTTGCCATAGCCTCATTTTAGGAAATTTCATAATCAACTTTCCATTGCATATACTCATCATTTTGATAATTGAGAGCTTCAATAATTCTCATTTGATTTTGAAGTGTCAAAATATCACCCTGTTGAATAAGCAGTTGCTCCATGAAATTTTCCATATAAGTAGTGCTAGATGTAGAAGGTCTATAAGCTAAAGTAGAAGGTACATCACTGCCTCTACCCCTAGCTCGTTGTTCGGCATGCAACTCATAAGTATGAACACTAGGCTTACAGATAGGTTTAAGAGGTTGTAATAATTCTTCATATCTATCATAACCCACTTCTGATTGGTCACACAAAGTAAAAATTAAGGCTGGGAATCCTAAACCTTCAGTAGTCCCACCTCTAGAAGAATTATTAGCATTCTGATAAATGAGAGAGCCGATGTTTATACTCTTCATTTGTTGAATAAAAAAAGTCAAAGTAGCTTTGTCCTTAGTAAATTCTTCAAGATTTGTTGGAAGGAGTCGTGCAGAAATAAAATAGTGCAAACTTTTGGAATGTGCATTTAACATATAAGTAGAGAATTTTGCCTTATGTATATTCTTTATTTTCCAAACTCGTCTTCCATTAGTCAGAAAGGTAGTAACTTCATCCAGTGTCGAATCAGATGTATCGAATGCAAAATATTTGCAATGAAATTCATCCCTCAACTAATATAGTTCATTGGTTCATTTAGGGTTGAATTTGACAGTCTTACCACATACAAATACTTGATCATTCAAAGCTTCCNACTGCAAGTAATGCATCTATCCCAAAGGGTAGACACACTACTTACTGGTAAGACTCGATTAAATAAACTAAAAAAATTATGACATTCATTTAAGTATGTGAAAAAAATTTCTTTTATGTCGATCGACAAGTTCTCCTATTTAATATAAAAAATTAAATAGGATTTATATTAAGCTGGTTTCTTAAAAGTTTCTTATAAGGGAAAACCTTTGTAGTTAATTACATCCTAAATAATCAAAGTCGCCTAAGAAAACTCTCGATAAAAATCACGGTATATTGTCTTCAGGAAGTTCAAGAGGATAGAACTTTTCAAAAGTTAGACAAAGAGTTGTGAAGGGGGAATGACTCAAATTTGTATTATTTTATTTTGGAATCCAAAGGAAGAAAAACTATGGGATGTGATAGATTCTTAGGAGAATCTCGATGACTTCTCAAGCTATCCTACAGTTTGGCTTCAATTTCGGAGAGGAAGAATTAAGTGTTTTGTCCTGCCAATTTTATTAATTAGGATTTACATTAATGTGAGACGATCACACAAATAGCTTGAAGGATGTGAGGATTTAGGTCGTGATGAACGATAACTTCGCAATCCTAAAATGATTTAGGGCTTAAATTGTATAGCAGAGTCATATAAAGGCTTAAAGAAAGAGTTGAAGATTTATGTCGCACTAGCCGGACAACCTCAAAATCCTATGGCTTATGTTGTTTACTTCTAAGGAAGATATGTTGTTGTAGATCCTCATGCTGTTGTAGATTGCTATTGTAAAAGGCTGCCCACAAAGTTAGCTCTAAGCTTCTCGACGAAGTAGCAAACCTAAAGTCTAAAGTTTTAAAGTCTTAAATGACAAGTTGAAGTTCAATCATTATGAGGGGAGGGGGGGGGGTTAAAGTTGATTAGAGCGACACCAGTTAGGATCCCACGTCTCTCTCGTTCCAGTATCACTATTTTATTTTGAATTTACTTAGCTTAAATAAGTTGTGAAACCCATTTAAACCGGGGAGATCTCGTTAGCAACCGTGAGTTACCTCCTCTAAGGGACTCCCGTAAACTCAAAAGGACGTGTTAAATTTAGTGACATTTCAAAGGGTTTATGGTTACCTTTGAAACAATTTGTTTTAGATTTTTTAAAATGTTAAATAATTTTTGAAAAGTTGTTTTGATTTTTTCAAGAAAGTAGTGTCAACCCAAACAATTTTAATATTTTGCAATGAAAGTAAATTACAGAAAGTAAAATGACAGAAATTAAATAATACTCTAAAAGCATATCTATCATCTTCTCGACATTCCAGGTGAAACATTAGCTTTTGCAACATGTCTATAATTTTGCAAAAAAATTTAAACTGCAAAAGTAGATGAAGGTGTATCTAACAGACTCTCAACAATGACTTATGGAGTCCCGAAAGATCTTAGTGGATGATTTTAGAATAAAATATAGCAAGTTCAATTTGTCCTTCAAAATTTTCAACAGATTCGAAAGTGTTTGGGGGATGACCATGAACTGCTTTAAAGATCTCTTGAAATATTTCGAGTTCATTTTAAACTTATCATATTGTTTCATTAGTCATCCAAGGTCAAGTTAAAAGGGTTACCCAGGTACTCGAAGAACTTTGACATTTTAATCATCCCAAGGGCAGAGTACTCAAGTAATCAATTGATATTTCACTTAAGAGTTATGTAGGTGAATGCCCCCTAAGATAAGTTTAAGTCATTTAAGATTTTGTACCCATCACTAAAGTTGGGCTCGTAGTGTTTAAAGGTGTTTATCATCAATCATGCTGCCTTTCTAAATCCCATCAAATAAGTTTAAATATCAAGTCAAGATCACTGCCAAGCCCTTAACAATCTCAATGGAAGAATTGACAATCATTAAAACTTTAAATTTAAGTGATACATATCCTTATTAAAAGATCATGTCATTCCAATTGTGGACTTGAAATAAGTGAATTGTCATCCTCCTAACTTAAGCCCATCAACTCAGAATCATTTGATTTTTACTAACTTCCAAATCCCGATAATTTAGAAAATTATAATTTTAATCTTATTATGGAAAGGTGGCAAATTGGTTTCTACCTTTTACCCATTATATTTCAATCATCCAAGAGTATTCATTAATATCAAAACTGCTCATTTTTCCTTTGATTAATCCTAAATATTAATTAAGGCACCGAAGTCTAAAATGACCATTTTACCCTTGGGGACCTTCACTTCATAACTCATTAGGCATAATTCAAATGACTTTGAAAATTTTAGAGTACCCTGTCCATGGGGCAATTAAAACATCAGAGGAGAAAATGTGGTTATGAAATTTTAATTTAATTTAAATGGTTATCTTAGAAAATAAGCTTTTCAACATTAATTTATTTAACCAATCAAAATATATTTTTTTTGTTTATGGGAAAAAGTATTAGAGTTTCCCTTAGGTCAAAGAAACACTTAGGCAAAATACCATGATTTTCAAAATTAGATTTTAATTATTATAATTATTTTAATGAGAAATTAAGGAAAATACATTTTTTAACCTTTCAAAATTTATATTTATCTTAGAAAAACTAGGAAAAATATTTCAATAAGTCCCAAGCCATCAGAAAATCATTAGGAACATTTTGAAATATTTTTATATATTTGAAATATTTAATTATTTTTAATTATTTTTAATTTAAAATATGGCTAAAAAATAAAGTATTTTCTCAAAAATAATTTTTATTTTTCTAAAGTGCTCCTGATCACAAGGAACTTAGAAAATCACTTTTCATAATTTTCCTAAGTGTGTTTAATTTAATATAATTATTTTTGTACAAAAATACAATCTTCCTTATAAAATCAACTTTAGTGTTCAAACTTAATCAAATAAATTTCAAATATCTACAGTGAATCAACATGATTTTTACAGACAATGTGAAATAAATATTATTCATTTTTTATTAACATTTAATTTAAATAAATTAATATAAGTTATACACATTTAATTAATTATAGAAATGTACAAAATTATTCAGACTGTCATGCTATTTTTCTAGACTTCTCTAACCATAAAGAATCTACTAAAATTTATCTCATAATTTTCCAAGCAATATTTTAATTTATATAATTAGTTTAAGCCAAAATAACCATCCAAACTTGAAAGTTATGGTTAGAAGCATAGAGATGCTCTCTGACCTTGGGAAAACTAGAGAACATCCCCTCTATTATGAGGAGCAAGTCCTAAAAATCTCAAACCATGATGAGCAATATTTAATCATAATGATTTAAAATACCACAAAGGATATTTAATTAATTAAAAATCAAACAGTTAACAAATAATTTTTATTTTTAGTCCACATTATTCTTCTCTGTTCACTGAGCAAGAAGATTATTTAATTTTATTTTTATAATTTTTCTGTGAAAATTTATAGATTTTTGTAGTTAAGGTATTTAAATAAATCAAGAAAATCCCTATTTATCTACTTATCCACATGGTGCCACCTCATCCTCGTCCGGTCCAAAGTCTCCACGCGGCGCTTAGCCATTCGACACTGCCAGACATCTCAACACCTCGTCAGCCCGTAGTTTTGTTTCATCCATCCGTCCAGCGTAATCCAGAGCGTCCATTCGATACAAGAGGAAACGGACGACATCTATTCATCGTTCACGATCTCCCTAACTTGAAATCCATTCAACTTCAAACCTTAAGATCTCTCTCGGTACTCAACCAAATTGCATGGGATTTGTTCCTACACCTTCATTTACTCAAGGCGAACCTATCTGTACAGTTGGTCAAGCATGAAATATAATAAATATGTATGAAGAATCAAATTAAGCTTGATTTAAGGAGAGAGTTCAATACCTTTGTCTGAGATGGGAGGCCTCAATCAGATGGTTGGAGAAGCTTCAGGGGAGTCCAAAGAAACTTTAGATGAGCTCTTGGGCTGTGGTTAATTGCTTAGGTATGATTTTGTCCAAGGCCAATTTCAAGTGTTGACCTAAAGCTAGGTTAGGGGCTCTATGTGATGACGCTTTTGTAGGGGATCAACTCCTCTCACTATGGGGATGGTGTGTGTAAAATTAATTGAAGTTTGGTGGAGTTGTGAAATTTGTCCTAGTTTTCTCTGAATTTTGATCCAATTTGAGCTCTCATAGAGGGATCCAGAGGAGGAAATTGGTGGGCTTGAGCTTATGAGTTTTTGGAGAGTGTTTGGAAGCAATTGGGTAGAGTTTCCTCAAGGAAATTGGTTAGCTCCTCTTTTAGCCATAGAGGAGGTGGGTTTAAATAGAAGGGCTTGGGGTGGAGCTTAGCTTCAATTCAGGTGGAATTAGGTGCTTAGGTGGAGGGCTGAAGAATGTCAAAGCCAATTGGAATAAGCCAGCATGGATGGGTGAAATTGGGTTTGGATTGAGGCATGGGGGCTCTCAATTTTGGCTCCTCTGGAGATTAGGGTGGCTGGCCAGGGCAGAGGATGTGCTCAGGTGGCTCAGGAACCTCAGAGGAATCTATCAAGGCAATTAATTGGGTTGGTGATGGATTTTGGCAAAGTTCTTCTTGGCTTAAGCATTTCAGGAAAGAAATCCCTTAATTTAGGGGAACTTTGGTCCTTGGCTCACATAGGATGGGCTAGATAGGTCTAGGCTAGTCACTAGGGTCCAATTGGTGGCTATAGTGGTCTTAGGTTGACCACTTTGGCTAGGTTTGGTCACAATAGGGTCATGTGTCAATTTTTGGGTTCAGTTGGGCTAGGTTGGGCTAGTTATGCCATTGAACTCAATTGATTGCTCAATATGGTGTAGATGATTTTCACAAGGAGTTTATAAAAGATTTGGAGTAATTTGAAATTGATTTGGATGTTCAATTTGGTGAAATTTCGACATTTGGTCAATTTTAGGCATGTTGGGTTAGATGAGTTTGAGTTGGGCTAGAGTTTAGCTAAGGCCCAATTGATGGTTCCATTTGATCCTCACGATTTTTATGAAGGGTTTTGGATAGAAATTGAGTGGAAGTTTTGGGGTTATGGGGTTCAATTTGGTTGAGTTTGGGAACATGGCCAATTTGGGGAAAAATTGGGGGTTTTGGTCCAAGTCAAATTTGAATGAAATTGAGGCTTGAACAAGGCCAATTGAAGGTTCAATTTGATGTGGGGAAATGTTGTAAAGAGTATGATGCAAAATTAGGGCAATTGGATAGATTTAGGGGTTCAATTTAGTGAGATTTTGGTTTTGGGTCAAATTGTGCCTTTTTGATTTAGGTTAAAATTTGATTCAAATATGAGTCAATTGGGCTTGGATTTGGCTTCAATCTGGCTTGTAAATGATGAATTTGAATTTAAAATTTAAATTGGGGAAGATTGGGATCAAATTTGTGGGCATTGGGGGTGAATTGAGGTAATTGGGTCTTTAAAGACAATTTGGGGCTTTTGGTCAAAATATGTCAAATTGGTAAAATTTAACTCAATAGAGTAATTCAAATTAATTTTGAGGACATTTGAAATGATTTTGAAGGTATTGGGACAATTTGGGTCACCAAGAGTAGTTTTGTAATTTTGGCCAAATGAGGCTGGTCTTTTGGTAATTCTGAAAATTTTGGGGTGTTTTGGGTAATTTGGGTAGTTTCAAATGGTTTGAGATGATTTTTTGAAAAAAGTTGGGTATGTTGACTACTTTTGGAAATTTTGGAGTTTCAAGGGTAGTTTAATAATTTGGGTAGATTTGGGGGCAAAGGTTAAGATGGGTATTTTGGTACAATTGGAGTGTCAATCACCCTACTTGAGCCATGGACCAATAGAATCCTCTACTTTGGGTCCTCCATGTACTGGTCTTAGATAACTCCTACCCTAGGTTCAGTGGCCTAGGGGACCATCTACATGAGTTTTCCAAAGAGTTGTAAGTAGGTTTGGGCTCCAGGATAGTGAGTGGAAGTGTAATGGCAAGTGTGTGTGTGAGACCAACCAAAACCACACCACCAAAGGGTTAACCCTAAGGCCAAGCAATCCTATGGGGACTCTCCTTGAGCTCCTCCATGTTGACCCCACCTACTAAGTACTATAGATTTGGATCAATACGTGGAACTTCAAGTTGAGCAAAAGAAATTTTAGAGTTTCTAGTAGTGAGATTTCTTTTTCTAGTCCTCTAAGAATAGTCAACACAAAAGTCCTATTACTAGACCCTAGGGTACTAAAGAGGAAAGGTTACACCTCAACCAAAAGTGACGTCAACATGACTGCATAAAAAATGGGGAGCAAATGATATGAATATTATTATGGATCAATCATCTTAAAATTCATCACCTTTACAACTTAGATTTCCTAATGGTTTGCTTGTTATTTTGAAGAAGATTTTGAATTTTTTTCCAAAGGAGGCAAATTAAAATAAAAGAAGATGACTTCATAGAGAAAGGAAGATGCTTTTGTGTGTGACGTGAGGGAGAGAGAGAAAGTGGCGTGAGTTAGAGAGAGAGAAGAGGAGATTTTCTTCTAAGGTTGTAAGAGGAGAGGGAGGGTGAGAGATTTCTTCTTCATTACACTTCTAAGAGAGAATTAGGTTTGATTGTAAAGAGAGAAAGGCTTGGAGAGAACTTCTAGGGATTTTCTTGGGACGGATTGCGAGATAAGTTGTATTTTTATTTATTTACTTTGTTAACTTGTTTTTATATATGAAATTCGTGTTTTGTCATATCCTTCTCATGAATTCCGACTAGTATTCTTTATCCTTCTCCCTACTTTGAAGATATGATTTTGTGAAGAATAGATTTTGTTTTCCACTATTTTAAATGATAATAATTTTTAATTATTTGAACTCCGATCTTCATTTACTTTTTGATCTTGCCAATTGAAATGTTAAAACTTGTTGAGAGACATATGTTCTGAAAAGGGATATGATTTCTACAACATAGGGAGAATCACATTTGATTTCATGGGAGAGTATGTCATCCATGGGATTGGGTGCAAATAAATTGGGAAATATACTTTGTAGGATGTAAAATTGGAGATTTTAAGGTTCCAGATTAAAACACCCAATTTGGTTCAGTTGATTGGAAACTAATGCGAGATTGTTAGCCCTCAGGGTAGTGGGAGCTCTGGAGTGGCAGCTGGTTTTCTCCTAGCCTATTCATAGAATTAGGGACAAAACTCTGGATTAGTCAATGTTGTTTAAAACACTCGGAAGATGGTAAAGAATAGAATTACTCCTATTTGACACAAAACTAATTTTTTTATATATATTTGCAAGTGATTTTAATTTCCTTACAAACCATATACTCATTGTAAAAGGGGAAGGATGCTTTCTTAAATTTGAACTTTTCGGCACAACATAAACTTTGTTTAATTTTTACAATTTTACTTTTAAAAGTTTAATATTTTATTTTGTTTAATTTTTGCAGTCTTATATCTGCATTTTAATTAACATTCACATGAATAGTCAATTTTCAAACTTTACACTTTAATTTTAATTTTTTTTTTGTTTTTGATATAAAATAATTTTCATAATTTACTTAAAGATTTTTCAACTTCTTTGTGGGATCGATATCTAGGACTGCATTAGAGTTCTTAATTACTTGAGTGATACTGTACTTGCGTTGATATTAAAAGAGATTTGATAGCTTAAAAAAAGTTTTAAAGAATAAATTATTTTTATAAAAAGTATTTTTGTTGAGATTATATTGCATATTTATTATAAATCTTCCTGCATCAAGTTTTTGGCGCCTTTGAGTGGTGTCAACTTCTTACTATTTGCATATACAAAATCTCGCATCAAGCTTTTGGTGTCGTTGCAGGGAACGTAACAGAAAATAATAGTATTTTACTTTATTTTATTTCACATATATATATATATATATA
>JXCR01144022.1:0-29607 GCA_002079205.1 Phalaenopsis hybrid cultivar | reverse complement strand
TTATCTCCTGCATAAGCCGTTATCAAGAATGATCTGATGTAACATACCAAATCAAACTGGTATGAGGAGCTCTCATGCAGACATCTTAAATTCATGACCAGCTATACCATGCAAGACATGATGTTTGCAAAATTCAGGTCAAGGTGGGATTTTCCTTAAGTACTCTTCCCTAGCCCCTTTCCTTTAATTCTTTTCACTCTTAGCCTAGGTAGGTCTCGTCATTCGTATCCAAGTGTCAAGGAAATATTTTCATTTTGGAGATGTTTTTAAATCAATTATTGATTTATCTGTCATCCCAATGTCACTTAACAATTCTCTGAACCTCAATATTCTAAGGATCTTATCAGGAGAATTTTGAAATTAAAAAGTTCTTTATATCGAAACTTTTGATTTCCTGCTCACCTCAAGCTTCTTCTCACGAGTGTTGGCCAAATTTCACTTTTTAAGGCCTTTTTGCACTTTTTTTTATTTTCCTGAGAATTACTATATCTGGTAGAGCTTCTTTTGTAATAAAGTAGCTTATTTTGACTCAAAATTCTCCCGAATAAGATTCTTAGAATTTCATGATCCATTACTTGTTAAGCTTCCATCGGTCTAGCTGAATGGAAAAGTAAGAGATCTAAATAACTACTAACATCTCAATGACACCCATCTAGTCATTCTGAGGTGCTCTCAAGACTTAGGTAAAAGTTCATTAAAGGAAGGGATTCGGTCATCGTGACTTAGTTCGAATCCACCAAACCATGAGGATTTGCAAATCCTAAGAAGGTGCATACATTGTCTGGTTCAAGTTTATCCTCAAGATCTATCCTAGATTCAACCTCAAGAATCATCAAAGGAGAATCCAAGACAAGATCAACTAAGGGGCGTGATTACTTTTTGAACCATCTCAATGACCTCCAAAAATTGGAGTCGGAGCATCAAGTGATGCAGGGGTATGTCGGTCAGATAAGTAGAGAGGTCTAACCGGTAATGTCGGATATCGAGGTACCCCGACGAGTCATGGACTGATTGTAGAGATAGAATGCTCTAATCAGTTCAATATGACTATCAGTAAGGTGATAAAAATCAACCAAGTCAAACAAAATATCCACGAAGTTGGATATAGGAGATGGATCAATCAAGCAATGATGTTTTCTCACCAAGAACAGACTAGAAAGTCAACAAGGTTCTTTAAAAAGAAAGGTGAGGCACCATATCCTAGTCAGGTTCAGGGCAGATTGACTAGATCAAATGCTAGACAAATAGAGTTGTCTTAGCAACAAAATGCTCTTATCAAGAGCCTAGCCAAAAGGCAAACCGACACAAATTGAATGAGGCACTCTCAAACAGTCTGGGAGATATGTATCCCAGCTAAAACACGGATCGATCAAGACTAAAAGAGTGGTCCAGTCGATACAACATGTCATCAACAAGAAATTTTGGGGTGCCCCCCAATTGGAGTATATAGCATCCATACTAGCCTTGCATAATAAGTGAAAAGAGGTAGGATAAAGCACTCTTCAAAGAAAAGGCAAGTAAACCCCTCACCGTCAAATGTAGAAAGTCATTCTACATGCAGCGTCGGGATATCAAGAGGCGTGGTGGCAGGAATTTGCCTAATATACTGGGTATTCGTCAAAGTATAGAGATCAAATTTTGTCCTCAAATAAGGTGAGAATCGACGGGGTGCACCCCGGACCTCCCTTTATCAAAATAGGACAAATTCATCTTTATCGATGAAAAGGAAGCTACAACATTTTCCTCATAGCTCATGGAAAGAGTAGGCAGATCAAATGTGGGCAAAAGTCACTCCAACAGGATCATAGTAATACCTGGCATAACATCTGGTACAGTGGCACTAAGTACCACACCATGGGTCCCATGCAACACCTCGGTGGTTCTCATGGATTGCACAACAGATAGCAAATATTCCGGCCTCGTAACAGACCGACAGGCAAACCTCGGTCTCCTACTACGAAAGCCTATAGGACAAGATGAATATAGAAGTTTGCTCGGACATTTGGAGGATCCAGGTAAGGGACTTCTTTCAAGGAAGAGGACCCAGTCCTCGTAGAGGGGAAATTGCTCCAATAATCTTCTTGGCAAGGAGATCTGTAATGGAGTCATCAATATGGACCACAAATTAGAGCAATCTAGATCCTAAGGAGGGAGAGCCCTCACAACTATCATGATTGGGGTATAATCCACACAACCAGATAAGACAACAGAGTGATTCTCAGCCAGGGAGTGCTAACATTCCCATCAACTGGAACCACAACAGGTAAATAGACCTGTGACTAAGTCAGCTGCAGTAATTGTATCAATATGTTTTTATTCCTCTGGACGCCCTTGCCCAATGTAGGGATAGGCGAGACCTCAGAGAAAACCCAGAACAATGGAGGCTGGGACGGTCGTCAAACCAGCTGAAACATTTTCTCTTAAAGAGGATGTTGCTCCTACAATCTTCTAATTCAGAGAACTCATTATAGCAGCAACAACATAATGTGAGAATAACCTGCATTCTGAGGAGAAAACAATCCTCACACAATCCTGGCTAGAACATAGTCCACATTGTCAGACATAAAAGGAAAATGATTCTCAGCTGACGGGATTTGAGCATCATCCTGTGCCGGAACTGAAAGGAGTTATGGCGGGGACATGGTCCACACTGCCAGAGGACAAAAAGGACGACATAAGCATGATCCTGGGCCGGAACCAAAGAGATTCATAGCGGTGGCATACCACACCACCAAAGGATGAAAAGAGTGATTCTCAACCAACGGAATATAAGCGTGATCCTGGGCCGGAACCAAAGAGAGTCATAGCGGTGGCATACCACACCACCAAAGGATGAAAAGAGTGATTCTCAGCCAACGGAATATAAGCGTGATCCTTGGCCGTAACCAAATAGAGTCATGGCGGGACATACCACACTGCCAAAGGACAATGCCATAAACAGGTAACTCTAGCTCTCTTAGTGCAACATCCGCGGATGGACATCCTCAAAATACGGAAGGACTACAAGAGAGGCCAAGAAAATAAGAAAGAGCGTTGTAGCGTATCGCCATCTGGTACTAGTCTCTTCCTCGAAGGAAAAGTAGCACCGTTACGAGCTATTGTAACAAAAAGAGTGTCACATGCACAACTCCTCCTTTTCAAAGGAGAGCACGCAACAAGCATCCGGTGGGGATGTAATCCACACAACCGGGGGCAATAGCAAAATGACTCACAATTCGGGGGCCAAAAGCACCTCCTAAACTGGAATCGGGATAGGTATATATAAACATGAAGCAGAACATGCTACTAAATTTGTAGCAATCTATTTCTAGTTCTCCTGGCCTTCCTGCCTAATCAAGGGACAGGTGGAACCTCAGGGGAATAGGAACAAAAATAGAGAACCGAGACTGAAGTCATACCGGCGACAGTAGTGAAAAACCTACTGCTAGTAAAATACTCACCTACCTATGGCAGCGTGATCAGTGAAAACACAGAGGTACAAGTCTGGAAAAGACCGTCAGGTGCTACGGTGCGTCACTATCAAGCACCACTCTATTTTTGCAAAAGAAGCGGGCGCAACACGAGCCACTGCAGCAGAGACAGCTCGATATGCACGACTCCCCTTTTAAGGGGGAGGGANCGATAACAAATTTTCGCCGATCACAGGTGGACACCCTATACTTATGACATCCAAAAATTGATGCCAACAAATACAATCACAAAACTCGTAGCAATGGCTTCTCATTTCCATTGTGATATAGGCAATAGTTCTAACAATTAAATTAGGCTTTTAATGCTCAATTTTAACCATCTGACAAGTTAGGACATTTTATCATGAACTCTACTACACTGTGCTTCAACACTGGATATTAAAATAGCTCTTTAAGCTTTTGATACGTCTCATTGCTTTCTGGATGTATTGTGTATCCTGAATAATGTGTCTCATGCAAAATTTATTTTCGTAAATGATGCACATTAGAAATATAAATTTTATTTTTGTATCTAGGATATATTTTTTCATCGGTCTCATATTTCTTCATCTGACCTGAATTCACATAGTCTAATATTTTTTGAAACTCTGCATCATATGGCAATGCATCTCTTATTTTATTCTTCAAGGTTGGCTAAATTAACATTTGATTTAATATCGCAAAACTCTCATCATTTGGTGCAATTAAAGATAAGCGCAAACGCTTCATATCTTTAATTAGTTTTTATGGGTGTGTAATTACTCAATTTGCATTGATGCCTATCTTTTCATTTAATGCAAATGTCACTACATTTNCTTAGGAGGGTTGCTTGATTTCGCCCTATTCGCTTGAGCTCACAAACGCTCGATCGAGCGTCTCCCTCACACGTGAGGACCTCTCGTGAATTGTTCGAGCTCCCACGCGCAGAAAGCCTCATGTGTATGTGTGAGAAGCAGCTCAGCTTCCCTTTCTCCCTCGCACAGTGGATGCACTTCCTGCATGAGGCTTGTCGGCTAACCTCCCTTCTCGCTGCTCGCCAGTGGTCATCCAAATCGATCGTCACTCTATGTGAAGGAATTGACCCGGCTCGACTAACCTATCCTTCACTCATGCCTTCTCTTTATTCCTTCTCCTCGTTCCTTCTCCTGCACTCTTGTTCCCTCTATCTTGATCTCTCGTGTGGCTTGTGCGTTTAGTTCAAATGAAACAAGAGGATAAATCCACGTTTTTTTACTTTCTGTGTGCGGTGTGGGAAATGTTTGAATGACACCTGTTGTGTAGGTGTCGTATGTAGATAAATGGAAAAAAAAATTTTATGTTATTTAAAATCTTTAAAAGTTAATTATTTAAATCTCCTCTTCTTATAGAATTTTCGTCCTCGAAATTTAAAGTATAAGAACATCTTTCATACCTCAATTGAAAATAGGTGGATATCTTTTTCATTTCTGATTTCTTCTCCCCTATAACGTCTCTTTCTACCCCACAATACACTGGCAAAAAGAAGCTCTATTTTTGAGTTGCCTCATATCATATTCCATAATTTTTATGTTCTCTTATAAAGGTCATATCAAGTTGAATGTCTATGAGTTCTGTGACAAGCTTGCTAGCCTCATCAACAGTATACTTCCACATCAAAGATGTACGAAACACATTATTTCCCCTGTACATGTGTTGATAAGGTATAAGCCACTTTCTCAATCTTCTCCAAAAGCTTATATGAACCAATATACCTTGGACTCAAATTCCTAGACTTTTCAATTTGTTTAATACCTTTCATGGGACTGAATTTTAGAAAAATAAGTTGCCTCAATCTTCACTGGTCGGTACTTAGTATCATAATACTTTCTCTATCTATATTGAACATTTATTAGTCTATCACGAATCAACCTGATTTTGTTAGTAACTTTGTCAACCGACTTGGTGTCAATTATATTCAATTCACCAGTTTTTGCCCAACAAAGGTGTGTTTTGTATTTTCTTTCATTCAAGGGCCTCATAATGAGTCATATCAATAATAGTCTATCAGAGATATATGCATTTCTTAATTTCCATTGAAATCAAGCACACAAAGTCTAAACAAATCTTTAAGATTTATATTGTTTTTTTTTTGACTGGCCATCTTTTTGTGGATGAAACATTATATTGAACGTTACTTATGTATCGAAAGCCACTTGAACTTTATTCCATTTTTTTGATATCAATCTACTATCTTGATGTGAAATAATGGACTTTGGGACTACCTGCAGTCGCACAATTTCATCTAGATAAATTCTTGTCAACTTATCAACAAAATTCATCTGTCTGACAAGCAAGAAATATGAAAACTTGGTTAAATGATCAATAATCACCCAAATAGTATCATGATTTTGCTTTGATCTAGATAATACAATCACAAAACTCGTAGCAATGGCTTCTCATTTCCATTGTGATATAGGCAATAGTTCTAACAATTAAATTAGGCTTTTAATGCTCAATTTTAACCATCTGACAAGTTTGGACATTTTATCATGAACTCTACTACACTGTGCTTCAACCCTGGATATTAAAATAGCCCTTTAAGCTTTTGATACGTCTCATTGCTTTCTGGATGTATTGTGTATCTTGAATAATGTGTCTCATGCAAAATTTCTTTCCGTAAATGATGCACATGAGAAATATAAATTTTATTTTTGTATCTCGGATATATTTTTTCATCGGTCTCATATTTCTTCATTTGACCTGAATTCACCTAGTCTAATATTTTTGAAACTCTGCATCATATGGCAATGCAACTCTTATTTTATTCTTCAAGGTTGGCTAAATAAACATTTGATTTAATATTGCAAAACTCTCATCATTTGGTGCAATTAAAGATAAGCGCAAACGCTTCATATCTTTAATTAGTTTTTATGGGTGTGTAATTACTCAATTTGCATTGTTGCCTGTCTTTTCATTTAATGCAAATGTCACTACATTTTTTTTTCTTGGATGATAATTTATATCTATATCATGGTCTTTAATGAGATCAAGCTATTACTTTTGTCTTAAATTTAGTTTATTTCTATGTGAAAATATACTTCAAGACTTGGTGATCTGCAAACATTTCACGCCTGATTCCATATAAATAATGCCTCAATATTTTCAAAGCAAATAAAAATGTTAGCTCAATGTTGTGTCGAATAATTCTGCTCATGACTCTTCAATTGTCTAAAGGCATAAGCATTAGCTTTTTGTGTTGCATGAACACACACCCAAGTCCTCCTAAAGATTTCTATAAATCTGGAAGCTTTTTGTCTCTAAAGGGATCATCAATACTAGATGTATCATCAAGCACATCTCAATTTCCGAAAAGTTTCCCCACAACATTCTTTCCACTCAAATTTCATTGTCTTCTTAGTTAATCTGCATAAATGTATTGTGATCTGAGAGAACCCTCAACAAATCTCTTATAATAGCCCGTCAAACCTATGAAACTTTGGTTTTTTGTAAGTGGTTGGTTGCACCAATCAGTTATCCCTTTAACCTTGTTCTGGGCACCGAGATACTTGCATTGCCAATGACATGTCCCAAAAATACTATGCTTAACCAAGATTCACACTTTTATAACTTGACATATAATTGGTTATCCTTTAGTTCTTGTATAATTATGCGAAGATGATCTATGTAATGATTTTTATCTCTGGAAAGGATTAAAATGTCATCGATAAACACAACTAGGAATCTTTTCATAAATAATTTAAAAATTTTATTCAAAAGGCATCACCATAAATTTATAATGCTCATATCGGGTACTGAATGTTGTCTTAGTTATGTCATCTTCTTTATTTTTAAGTTAATAACATGATCGCAGATGAATCTTTGAAAGCACAGAGACCTCTTCCAATTAATCAAAAAGCTCATCAATCCTTGACAACTGGTACTTATTTTTTTTTTGAGTTTATTTAATTCTCAATAATCAATGCTTAATCTTAAGTTTCAATCTTTCTTCTTAAACAACTAGAGCTCCCAAATTGGACGTACATATCTTGATAAATCTCTTTCTCCAACAAGTTCTGCAACTAACTCTTTAATTCTTACAGTTCTTTGATTTTCATCCTATAGGGTATATTTGCTACTGGTTTTGCACCTTGTATCAAATCAGTTATGAACAAATCAATGGGGAAATCTCTCTCCTTTTTTCAGCAAATTTGATAAATTGTCTAAGAGGACTTTTGCAAACTCTTTTACTACTGGTATATCCTATAATTTTTTTTTAACTCTTTCATAATATAATTGACTAGAGCTAAAAAAATTTTGATAATTTTTTGCTAATAGTTTGAAGGCCTTTAAATTGTATATCATTAGGATTTCTCTATCTTCCACAAATTTGATTTCTTTTTTTACAGGGATTTTGAAATTAACCAACTTTTTAGGGTAATATATAGCTGCAAAGTGATTGGATAGCTAATTCATCCTTAGGATCACTTCAAATTCATTTAGTGGTAACACTACCAAATTCTCCTTTAAGCTTCTATAACAGATTGTTAGATTTACACAACTTCTATCAACCTTTATGCGAGACCCATTAGACAGAATGACTGATAAGACATCAGGCATCCTGAATGAGTCAACTCATTCTGATCTGACAAACTCTTAATAAATAAATAAATGTGATACTCTAGTATTAATAAAATTCTGACTAATTTATTTTGGATATCTATCAAACCTATAATGAAAAGAATATAATTGTTTAAAATAAATAAAGATTGGCAAAATTAAATAAAGTGAAAGAAATACATGTAATGAATCAGACAAATAATTTGTTTCTTGCTAAGTCAGTGCATGTACTCGAGGTTGTACACGTTGGGTACACCTTGGTTGGTCTGACGCAGAGCCGAAGTTGTTCCTGATGACTCAATTGGCTTTTGTCTGGCAAAAGTTCTATTTGGAGGTGGAACACGAGCTCTAGTATCAACCGGGAGTCGTTGGCCCGGGTAAGGTAGGATCTCACAATATATCTTGGTTGATGGCACCAAAAATAATTGTTGGTGCCAAATAGACATTCTCGTTTGTGTACCTTCCCACACTTGGCACAAATGGCTACACTATTATTGCCAGTGTCACTGCCACTGCTACTGGATTTAAGCTTTTTCAAGCTAATATGTCTAGATTGAACCAATTGGGTAGCTTGCCCAGATCTAGACCTCTCATCTGCCTTCTTTTTTAAAAAATATGCATGTCTTCGCGTAGCCAGTAAGTTGATCTCTACCCTCGTATTCTCCACCGGGACCGAATAATCTTCAATGCCCAAAGGAATTAAAGGTTGTCTGATGACATCCTTTAATCCAAATAGAAAATGTTGACGATTTTTTTTTTTTGCATTCGAGATTAGTTGTGGTTCAGATCTAAACAACATTGTGATCCCAGCCTCATATTGCATGATAGAATGATCTCCTTGCACCAGCCTGATGAATTTATCCTGCATTTATCTTCTGACTGAGAGAAGTACAAACCAATCATGGAAGGTCTTCACAAAATCCTCCTATTGGATTAAATTGTTGTGTCGTCCACAAAATTTTTTTCAATAGCTACCATCGCATTGTTTCTCCCTCGATAGAGAAAGAGACCAATGTAATTCTTCTCTCCTCAACACAGGACATGTTGTTAATGATTTTTTATATCATCAATAGCCGGTTTTCGACCTCCACTGGCTCTCCTATTCTTGAAAAGAGAGGTGGTCTCATTTCTTGGAACTTTAGATATTTATCCATCGACGATGTTCCATTACCTTCGGTTTGGATTTGAGAACCTCGAATCAATCATGTCATTATCTAAGTAAATGCTTCTATGGGGACACTAATAATACTGGATGGGAGATCAAAAAGTGTTGGTGGAGCCAGATGTTGTTCGACAGTTCTAACCTCTCTAATCGGTATCCTCCTGATTCAT
Source organism: Phalaenopsis hybrid cultivar (assembly GCA_002079205.1). Taxonomy (NCBI): domain Eukaryota; kingdom Viridiplantae; phylum Streptophyta; class Magnoliopsida; order Asparagales; family Orchidaceae; genus Phalaenopsis; species Phalaenopsis hybrid cultivar. The sequence goes on along the minus strand of JXCR01144022.1, from coordinate 20,251 downwards.
ATCCATTGCTTGAGATATCAAAATTTTATAATTACATTAATTAATATTAGAATTGCTATATAAATGCCTCTTTTAGTAACTATCATCATCCTACTAGCGTTATACTTGGGCATTGATATCACTTTTGTCACAACCCAGCCAAGAAGCTTGAAATACTAAGGCGGGAAGGGACAAAAGCAAAACTATCTAGAACAGTTTTATTTATTAAACAAAAGCATCCAACATATAAATGAGTCATTCTATTGCACAACTTTAATCTATAAATATTTGTTCATATTTAAAACTTTTATAACTAAAAGAAAACTAAAAATTAAATATACGATTTATCTCCCTGTGCTCCTCGTCATGTGTACATATACTCTTTAGAATCTATCTATTCTATAGCAGATTTTTCTTAAAAACATTAACAACCAATGGTATGAGATAACATATTCAGTAGGTAAAAAATATTTCTAAATTACAATAATACTCATTTTAAAATATTTAGTAACACAATAAACAGTAGAATGATCATAAGCAGTAAAAATTGAAATAATAAAAAAATCATTTTTTGGGTGGGAGTCACCTACATATACTAAAAATAGATATTTAACATTTTTCAAAATTCACCAAAAAGGTATGACAACAATTTTCATTTTTTTATTTCATCATCATTTTACATTCATCAGTATAATACTCTTCTGTCAGTCTATCGAGGGGCGATTTCACATGTGCATGCGCATATCATATTTTATTATTTTTCTTTTATTTAATATTTAAAAACATGAAATTTGCATTTGAATTACTCAAAGCAGAAAAAAAATTGCAATTAATTTCATAAATAAATAAAGCTATTATAAAAGNCCTCTTTTAGTAACTATCATCATCCTACTAGCGTTATACTTGGGCATTGATATCACTTTTGTCACAACCCAGCCAAGAAGCTTGAAATACTAAGGCGGGAAGGGACAAAAGCAAAACTATCTAGAACAGTTTTATTTATTAAACAAAAGCATCCAACATATAAATGAGTCATTCTATTGCACAACTTTAATCTATAAATATTTGTTCATATTTAAAACTTTTATAACTAAAAGAAAACTAAAAATTAAATATACGATTTATCTCCCTGTGCTCCTCGTCATGTGTACATATACTTTTTAGAATCTATCTATTCTATAGCAGATTTTTCTTAAAAACATTAACAACCAATGGTATGAGATAACATATTCAGTAGGTAAAAAATATTTCTAAATTACAATAATACTCATTTTAAAATATTTAGTAACACAATAAACAGTAGAATGATCGTAAGCAGTAAAAATTGAAATAATAAAAAAACATTTTTTTGGTGGGAGTCACCTACATATACTAAAAATAGATATTTAGCATTTTTCAAAATTCACCAAAAAGGTATGACAACAATTTTCATTTTTTTATTTCATCATCATTTTACATTCATCAGTATAATACTCTTCTGTCAGTACTATTGAGGGGCGATTTCACATGTGCATGCACATATCATATTTTATTATTTTTCTTTTATTTAATATTTAAAAACATGAAATTTGCATTTGAATTACTCAAAGCAGAAAAAAAAAATTGCAATTAATTTCATAAATAAATAAAGCTATTATAAAATAAAAACATATTTAACGCCTGTTTGATGTAGTCTTATGCTTTTTTCATAAATGAAATTAGTCTCTTCGCTCACCTATAAGAGCAATATAGCTTTATCAATTTTATTCATTTGTCATATTAAGTCTTACCATTCTATTATTAGTTAGATATATTCCTTTGAAATTTACTTAATTTACATGTACATATGAATATTCAAATTACATTTCTCCTCGTTAGAGTTCAAATTAAATAATTTAGCCACATTTTGTTTTAATATTAAGATATTTGGTCAATTAGTACTAATTCATACAATAACATATCATATTGAAGTAATTTATCTTTCCAATTTTTTTAGTAAATGTCTTTCCTAAATTTCTTTTAATATACTTGTAATAGTAGTTATTTAATTTGGACTTTAAAGCTTAGGATTTAATTTAATACAAATTAGGAAAATAACATTTGACTTTGTACATGAAATTTTCTCCTTTTCTGATTTCAATAGTCCCCTTATCCATTTCTAAAAAAATTTGACAATTTGATTTTAGGGTTTACTTTGATTTCAGCTCAAATAACTAGACATAAATTCTCTAACATAATAAAGAATAAAATAATAGAAGCCCTAACCTTGGGTTTCAATTTTCTTACCTAAAGCCCCAATTCTTTCTCAATTTCTCGCTGCCTTGCTCGCTCCTATGCTCGGAGCACACTAGGCTTGCTCGGTTCTTCTTTGTGCTGAAAATGCCACACAAGTAATTAGGGCTGCTAGGTTTCCCTCCATTCCCTTGAGCTTGTAGATGCTCGATCGAGTGTTACCCTCACGCAGGAGGGCAGCTCCCTCATGTAGAAGAGCAAATATTACATCCGGACTCCGGACGTAATTTGCGTCCGGAGTCTAATGGTGGGGCGCCACGTGTCAAGTGGGCCCACCGCAATATACTAAGATTGGTCAGTGTTAAAATTTGTGGGGCCCACTTAACACGTGGAGCCCCACCATTGGACTTCGGATGCATTCAGAGTCATGACCTAAGCAGAAAGCCTCATGCGTATGTGGGTGAAGCCACTTGGCTTCCCTTTCTCCCTTGCACTGGAAGTGGACGCACTTCCCGCACATGGCTTGCTTGCTCCCTTTTCACTATCGTCATCCTATCTGAAGGAACCGCACCACTCGACTTCCCTTTTCTTCTTTCTCCTCCTTTTTTCTCCTACACTCACTCCTATCTCAATCTCTCGTGTGGCTTGTTCATTCGGCTCGAATGAAACAAGGGGATAAATCCCTTTTCTTCACTTCCTGCGGGTGGACTGAAAAATTTTCAAACAACGCCTGCTGTGCATGTGTCCTATGCAGGTAAGTGGAAAGTTGTTTTTTTAATTTTTTATCAAGTTTTTTAAAGTTTTTTAACATAATTATTACTTATAAAAATGCTAATACGCAGTTCTGTCAGCATTTTTTGTGATTTATGCAGGATTTTTCAAATGATGACATTTATTTCTCACCTGAAGAACTGAAAGAATTCGAGCAGCTTGGCTCTGTAAAAGAAGAAAATCCAGTAGATTATTCATTTGTCCCACAATCTAGGCTAAATAACACGTCTCATTCAAACAGTACCTCTGATGATTATGAGGACAATAGAATTCAGAAAAAACCCAAGTTTGTACATGCAGATGGGTCCGGAACTTCATGGAGCCAATGCCAGGATGCGGAACGATTTCAATTTCCATCAACTGGGCGGGGAAGGAATACCGATTACCCTGAACTCCATGGCACAACAGAAGCAGCATCTGTAAAGAAAGAGCTACCTGATCATGTGCCACGCAATCTTAGCGGCCGCTTTCAGAATATGGATTCTAAGTCTCCCTTTTTCTTCTATGGAAATGTTGCTGATGTCTCCCAAGACACTTGGAGGAAACTTTCACAATTTCTTCATGGAACCCAACCTCAGTTTGTAAATACCCAGTTCTTTTCAGCCTTGATCCGTAAGGAAGGCTATCTTCACAATCTCCCCACAGAAGGCAGGTTCCATATAAATCCCAAGTCGCCAATGACAATTGAAGATGCCTTGCCACACACAAAGAAATGGTGGCCATCATGGGATACAAGGAAGCATGTAGCTTGCATAAATTCTGAAACCGTAGGAGTTTCTGAGCTTTGTGACCGTCTTGGAAGTGTAATGGGGTCTTCACAAGGAATGATTTCCAAAGAACAGCAGATGGATATCTTTCACCACTGCAAAGCCATGAATTTGATTTGGATTGGTCCCAACAAGCTATGCCCTATGGAACCTGAGCATTTGGAACAAATCTTAGGCTACCCGAGGCATCACACGGATATCTGGGACTTGGAGCTACCTGGTAGGCTCAATGCGCTAAAATACTCGTTTCAAACCGATACAATCGGTTATCACTTATCAGTCTTGAAGAGTATTTATCCAGATGGTTTGAGGTTGCTCTCCATTTGTAGTGTGATTGGTGGTGCTGAAGTTGCCTTGTATAGGCTCGGCATCCGTCTTAGATGTGTCGTATCAATTGAAGCATCAGAGAGCAACAGAAAGATCTTAAAGCAATGGTGGAACAACACTGGCCAATCTGGAGAGCTAAGACAGATTGCCGGTGTTGAGAAACTGACTATTCGGCAGATCGAAGGTCTAATCAAAGAATTTGGTGGCTTCGACCTTATTGTCGGTGGTAATCCTGGTTTTCTTCCTACTTCAGGTTCAAGTAGGGACAGTTTGGTAGGAATGGATCTGAATCATTTCTATGAATTTACCCGTGTTCTTCATCGAGTGAGAAGCGTAATGGGAAGAATCCCAGCATCAGCTGGTAGAAGGAACTGATGCCTAGTTATTGCCCATTTTGATCCTCTCTTAGCAGATCAAATTTAAATAAATGGTGTGAAGTTCAGACATTGTGCATTTTGTTATGATTTAGCTTTTTGTATAATTATGTATTGTTTAGTAATGCCTACTTTTGGTTTAGGAGCCGCTATTCTTTCATAAAGGGGAAAAAAAGAGGATATCCCTGCCAAATTTTGTTTGTGAATTTTATGTTCCTGAAGTTAACTTTGATGTGTAGCTTTGTTGGCAGTGGAGTCTGGGCCATGTTCCAATTTGAACCATATCCGCACCATGAGAAGTACTTCACCAAATATAGGAAGTCACCAAGTATAGGAAGTGAGATTTATGAAACTAATTACTATAAATTTAAAATTCAGCTCACAAACACATTCCAAAATCTATATATATTAGGCAGTTTATTTGGTGCGGTGGCGTTTTGAAAACACACCTGATCTGTTTGGATAAATTACATTTCGACAAAATATGCATTTTCAAAACGCTGAAAATAGCATTTTCACACTGCGCATATCTAGGTGGTGTCAGTTTTCTGGCAGCGATTTGACTTTTTCAAAAAAATTGAAAATTTGTAATAGTTATCATAACTTATCAGCAGATTATTCAATAAGCTACAGTTGCCCCAAATCTTCAACTGTAAGCTGACAGCTTAAGCCTGGGCACAGGCAGGGCCATGAGGGGGGTAGCCCTGAGCAAAGACAGCCCATTGGACTTCTCCTCCATGTCCAAAGCCTCGGGCTTCTGGCCATTCGGTAGATGCCAGTCAAAAGAATGCGCCAATGTGGCGGTCATGAGGCTGAGCATGCGCAGGCCCAGATTCATGCCCACGCACATCCTCCTCCCGGTCCCAAACGGCAGAAACCCGAAATAACTACCCTTCGGATCTGCACTCTCATGGAGGCCACCCGGCAGGAATCGATCCGGCCGGAAGTCCAGCGGGTCATCAGGCCAGACCGTCGGGTCACGTCCGATGGCCCATATGTTGAGAAGCAGCGTAGTGCCCTTGGGAATAAGGTAGCCATCGAATTCGCAATCCTCGACGGCGACGCGAGGGAGAGAAATGGGAGCCGGAGGGTGGAGGCGGAGCGTTTCCTTTACGATGGCCTGCAGCAAAGGTAGCTTCGGCAAGTCTGACTCTGATACCAGACGATCCCGTCCGACGACAGAATCCAGCTCTGCTTGGGCTCGTTTTAGAATGATTGGGTTACGGATCAGCTCGGCCAAAGCCCATTCCGCCAGTAAGGAGTTGCTGTCGCTTCCTGCTGCGTACAAGGCCTACATGCATTTATGCAAAACCAACATTTTTGATTTGATGAACTTCAAAAATTAAATTTTGATAACATGGTAAAAAGTTTTGGGACGAAGACAAAATTGATCGCCGGGGGTTGCTGCATGTACCATCAATAATGCCTTGATGTCAGTGTCTGTCAGCTTAGCGCCGCCTTCATCCTCCTCGTTTGTTTCCTGAAGTTGGAGCATCAGAGTCAGCAAATCCTTAGGGCGAGATCGCGCGTCATCTTCGGCTGCGCTCGTTAATGGCGTCGCCTCTGCCAGTGCTGCTCGGTGCTCCGCGATGAACATGTTCAGAAACTCGTCGAACTTGCGGTTCAGTTTCTTCATCCTTGCTATTAATCCCTTCAATGATTTAATCAACCATTTGAAAATTTTCAATACTCGGTAAGGAATTATAAATGGCACAGGTTGAGATAAACAAGAAGAGTGCGCAGATTATATTGATCGGAGTAGAACAGAACATGCCTGTGGGTCGAGCCAGGCGAGTCCCNTGTTTGTGAATTTTATGTTCCTGAAGTTAACTTTGATGTGTAGCTTTGTTGGCAGTGGAGTCTGGGCCATGTCCAATTTGAACTATATCCGCACCATGAGAAGTACTTCACCAAATATAAGAAGTCACCAAGTATAAGAAGTGAGATTTATGAAACTAATTATTATAAATTTAAAATTCAGCTCACAAACACATTCCAAAATCTATATATATTAGGCAGCTTATTTGGTGCGGTGGCGTTTTTAAAACACACCTGACCTGTTTGGATAAATTGTATTTTGACAAAATATGCATTTTCAAAACGCTGAAAATAGCATTTTCACATTGCACATATCTAGGTGATGTCAGTTTTCTGGCAGCGATTTGGTTTTTCCAAAAAAAATGAAAATTTGTAATAGTCACCACGATTAGACTTATCAGCAGATTATTCAATAAGCTACAGTTGCCCCAAATCTTCAACCGTAAGCTGACAGCTTAAGCCTGGGCACAGGCCGGGCCATGAGGGGGGTAGCCCTGAGCAAAGACAGCCCATTGGACTTCTCCTCCATGTCCAAANTTTGGTGGGGGTTTGGGCCGAGCTTAGGGAGAAAGCCGAGGAGCGGCCAGCCTTTAGGGCCCGGCGGTAGAGGTACGCGATGGCGGCGGCTGATTAGACTTTTGAAGGCGGCGAAGAGGAACAGGAAGAGGGAGGAAAGGAGAATGGTGAAGATCATGTTGAGGAGAAAAGGAGTCATTTTTTTTGTAGCTAATTGATCTGTGCACTCCATGGCAATTGACAGTGTGCTTATAAGTTCATAACATTGCGACCATGTCCGAAAAAGAGGAATTTTTGTGCGGTTGTTTCCCAGTTTTTTCGTATTTTTTATTGAATTTATCTCTAAACAAAAAAAAAAAAAAAAAAAAAGTTTTATCAAATCAACTCTAATTTGTTATGTTATGAGATGGGAAGAGTCGTGGTCAAACAGAAGGGCAGATTAAAAAGGGTACGGTTGAGATAGAGCAGTTTGTCATCTATTGACTCCATGGTGGCGGGGAAAGACGGGTGCCAAGGCTGAATCACGCGTCGCATGCTGTGGAGAGAGAGAGACGTAAACGACATGGATGCCTCGGACCGAAATCGTTCAGCTAAAGACACTTAATACCATTTGCTAATGACATTGATGATAATTAATTAATAACCTGACTAGTTGCTATTCCATAAACCTCACATTGCAAAAATTTCGAGAGATATTACAAGTTGCTAGATGCTAGTGCGCTTATTTATTTCATTTACTCACAATTTTTTTTTTTTTTATGTTGAATTCTTCTTTGTGACGTAGGATTCTATTTATTCGTGGTATCACACAATTCAATATAAGATCTTGAAATCCTGTTGTGGAAGGAGGGAAAAACAAAAAGTGTTTTTTTTTTTACTTTTTCCCTGGAGAGCCCCTTTCTCGTAGGGTGGTTTTTAAGAGGAATAAAAGGGATTCCTCACCTTGATATAGGAGAAGGTATTTAATGAGGATAAGACTTCTGCTCGGGGGGCAACTCGATGTTGGTGATGTGATGGGTGTCATTTATCTCGAAGATTAGCAATTGTATTCATTATTAATCAGACACTACTTCCAGTTGGATCGGAGCACTTTGGACGACTTAAGATGAAGTGATCTTTTTTTTATGAGCAGATTTGTTCGTAAATAATAATAAAAAAAGGAGGGATTGGTTTGATCTGTTTGGGTGGTCGACGGTCTGATGCTTTAAGTAAGAAGACATGGGTTTCTATCCCGGTATTTGAATATACCTTTAGTTTCATTATTCCCTCAGCCCTTCGATTGGATGCTTATAATGCTTCACGAGAAGGATGAGTGAATGAAAAGATGGTCCTTGCTAGTATGTTGGTCCCTTGAAACTTTCGAGATGAAGATAAGAGTGGGCTTCAAAAACAGATTTTTTGATACACATTAGCCCTTTTTGCTTATCCTACGATGGATTTGGTTTTATTTTCCTTTATTAGTTGCACTATCAGCGATCCAAAGACTATCTTTCTTCTGATAGCATTCATTATGTTTTGTTATGCAGGCAGTAGTCTTCGAGTAAACTCGTAGTGGCTTTGAAACCTACTTATCCTTGGACGCTTACAATTGGGTATATGAAAAAGATCATTTTCGCTCCACTTATCTTATATGTTAAAGTTCGTTGCGAGTTCAATTTTTTGCATTTTTTTCTGAGGTTATTGTTCCTCTTTCGCCCTTATCAATTCTTTATCATGTGTCAAATACAAAGGTAGTTAGGGGGTTTTCAAACTACATTTATTTATCCATAGATGATTATAATGATTGAACTTCCCTCATGTTTATATAAGGGCGAAAATGTGTCGATAGTTGATTATGTGTCTTCTAGCTAGAGATCATTGGTCTGTAGAAAGGGCAACTAGCACTTTCACCTTGTAGGAAGAAGGTCCCCTATTCGATGGGTGATGTTGCAGCTTTATCTGTCGTTGGGAAGATGAGCAGTTAACTAAGAAAAAAGCAGAGTCTAGTTTATAGAAAGAATAATCTCGAAAGAGAAAAAAGACGTGGGAAGAGAAGTTGCTCCCACAAAAGTCTTCGTTAAATTTGAACGATCCGACAAGTGTTCTTTCACTTGTGGAGTTTTGCATGTAGATTATTGTCGAGTCAGGTGAAGGCTCGGTTTCGGGATTTGAGAACGAAGTGTTGGCAAACGAAAAGATCCTGAAACTGTCATCTCTACCGAAGTAATTCAATGTACGAAGTTGCAGGGGCTTTCCTAAAGGAGGTAGCGTTGTGTAGATCTTTTTGTGTTTTCTTTTCTTCTTCTTTTTTATCTTATTTATAAATTGTAGGTTCACATGGACGTCCAAAGGGCAAAACATGGAAGGGATAGACTTGAACGGAACATACAATGTCGATCTCCTGATACAGGTAGAGTAGGTGACAAGTGTGGACAGTAAGCCCGATTTTTTGTTTGGGGGAGATCACAGTTTTACCCTTGGAGAGTTCAACCGACCCTGTTGTGATGGTTGGTGCACACATAATCCGTGGATCAAGAGATTTCTGAAGTTTGTGTCCCTTCCCTGGATGCTTTGCCTGTCGAAGCTCGAATATATATATTGTTGAACTGGAAGCTAGAGTTAACGAGATGAACTATAAGGAATTTCTCTTCACTCTACAATATCAAGAGCAAAGAGCAGATCTTGATAGGGAGACTACTCAGACTATCCAACAACAGTGGTCAATATTTGAGAGGGAGATGGTTGAAATGCGCCATGCGATATAGATGGGATCTAAACTTTACCATCGGTTTGAGGAGGACATTTAAGGCTTAAAAACTGAGATGGTGATAATCTCCTAATAACTGACAAGATGGTCCTCTGGCATCTTATACACTGGAGTGATTAGTACGAAAGACATACCAAATAATTGTCTTTCTCTCTTCTTTTTTTTAGTGTTCTCTTGATACTTTCTACATGTAACCTCGTCGTTTAAGTTAAATAAAGTTATCGATTATGTGATTCTTGACTCCTATAAGTTATGTATGAGGGATTGTATTTTCATTTTCTTTTGTTTCAGCTTGAATTTTATTTTGAAAACTTTGTCCATTTTCTTTTCTTGCTCTATAGAAGTGAGGCATGTCAGTCCCTTTGTTGTACTCGATAATTTTTTTATGTCTTTTGGTCTTCTTGTTATTACTTTCTGAGAGGTATTTTGATAGCGTCCGACCTAGAGAGGAAGGAAACTTCTATTCAGCAACAGACTGATGTGAATGTGGTATGGGTGTAGTGTCAATATGTTTTTGATGATTCAATGGTATTGAGGAAAGCAAGAAAAGGAGAGACACATCAAACTGAGTACGATTACGAGATTTATGTATTCCTTGAGTAATTTTGTTCTGGCTTGTGATTCCCTTTGTGTCTGGAATTAGCGGCCTTCTAAATTTCTTCAAATTATTGTTAATAGTAGTGAGTCCTAATTTTATAGCCAGTGTGACGGCGGTGATCATGTATGTGAGAGAAAAATGGTTGTTATGGTCTACCAACCTATTTTTTCATATGTTCCAGGTGAGAACTCAAAATGGGTTGATGACATTCTCTTCGTTGTTGAAGTTGAATGTGAGAACTCAGAATGGGCTGATGACATTCTTTTCGCTGCTAAACATGAATGTGCTTTGTGGTAGGATGACTCCAGACTAAAGAAAACACATATTTTGCCTGTGATTTAAAAGGGTGGAAAAGTCCAATCAGGACTCTATCGGCGTCGAAAAAGGCTGTTAAGGCCTTGAAGATGACGCCTGAAGAGAGAAATAGTTATAACGCCTTGGGCAATGCAGAGATGGATATGGATTATTATAATTCTTGATTATTAGGAGAAATTTTAGTTGTTTTTGGTGGTTAATGTCTTGCCTGGGTGATCAGAACCATAGATGAACTGCATGAGGCGTATTATCCAGATGTGGTAGCGAGAGAAGACATATGTCAGCCTTTTCACAATGGGGCGTTGAAGGGAACCTAAAGAAGGTTCACGGATGAATCAAGATAGGTCTTTACATTCGAAGAATAGAGGAAATGCGGTTCTAAGGAAGAGGAATTCATTAGAGTCATCAGGATGCTCTTGCGATTTAGATCTTTGCAATAGATCTTGAAAGGATTCAAGAGGTGAATCTTCATCGAAGAGCCGTTGGGTGACCCCATCGATGGAAGGAAAGATAGTGATATTGCATAAAGAAGGGATTCAATACTTATTTGATATGACTCGATTGGAGCGTCATTGGATAATATTTATATTTGGTGTATCGGTTAGGTCCTGTCATCCATTCTCGTCGCTTGCAGAAAAACCTAAATTTTTTTAATAAGAAGAGATAACACCTCCCTCAGATGGAAATTTTGGCCACAACTTGGTAGTGGGCCTATTCGATAAGAACTTCTCATTGGACTCTGACGTGAGAAAGAGAGGATCTTGAGACTTTTGAGGGATCAGACCAGATTCTCAAAGATAAATTGGAAGAAACTGCTGATAGCCTCAATGAGACCAGGCAACTGGGATTGCTCTTCTCCTTGATATGGAGCGCTTGAAAAAGGATCCCACGACCGATGTAACTGATGGTGAGAATTTCAAAAGAATCGCTGCAAAAAAATCCTAAAGCCTTGCTTCAAAACTGTTGTCAATGTTGAAGCCTTGCAGGCTCAATTAGATCAAGAGAAGAAGAGATCGTTTAAGTTGTAAAAAGAAGTTGAGTCTCTAAACCCAATTCAAAGATTTGGAGAAGAGCTTCATAAGAATGAAAGCTGAGGAGGAGAAGATCTTTAACTTTCTTCCTTCTAACAATTTCATTGAGGTTAAGGAAATGATTACTATGTTAGCAATGAGGTCGTTGCTTGATGGAGAAAGCCTGGTCGTCTTATTGACCTGATGGAACACTTCCCAAAGGGGGATATGAAAGACAATTCTTCCGGCAATTTGGAAGAGTCTTCTTGAGTGTTTGCCTTAGGTAGAAGTTCTATAATCATTATTGCTTTTCTTGAACTTCCTTTATACACTTGTTTGTAGGGCATTTGTCTTTTATAGATTTTTTATTTTCTAGAGGTGGAGGAAATGTATCTTCTTTTTCCCTCTCCTTTTTTTTCTTCTTTTTTATAAATATAAAGATCTCTTTATTGTCATGATTGAGAGTTGTCCCTTTCTTTACGCCCTTTTGAATTCTAACTCTGCCCTTTTTTCTTATGTTTTAACGAGAGTGGGCTCTTCATTTATGCCAGGGTTTGTGTCTTTGCAATGGTAGCTATGAAGTTGAGGGATCTTGGTCATGTCGAATGACTTGATAAAGGTTCCAAGCTTAAGACTATGGTGTTTTAGAATATACATGCACAGTGTTTTCTTTAATCCAACGATCATTGTTGGGAGGTCATAGAAGAAGAGGCCCTGAACTCTACTGTGGATGACGAGATGTGCTTCTATTTCGACCAGTTTCGTTTATGTCAGTGTTTTCCATTATTCCAAAAAATGGAGGAGATTTTACGTTTCTAAGGATTAGTTTTAGTGTAGATTCACCCTAACTTCATTTTACTGATCATGGCATTCATTGTGTTCCTTCGATGACAAAAAATTTCCCGATTGATTGAGTTGTTCCGCTCGATGACTATCCCTAAGGTATATAGAGATGGGTCATTGATCTTCTCATTGATGTTAATAACCTTTGTGGGATTGGAGATGAAGGAGAACTTCTTCTTTGTAAAGAAGAAAGAAGAATGGGATGTCCTCAATAAGCTACACTTTATGGCTTCGTTTCCCATGTTCCTTGACTTCGAGTTGCCTGATGCTAAACGTTTTAGCTTCCTAACTCTACCGAAGTGGAAAGTGGATGCGAGGCCTTTTACCATATTGAAGGTTCCTGCAAATGCACTTTGCGATAAACCCTTTTATATGACCCTTGTATTTTTTTTATTTATTTGATCTTTACGGGTTTGCTCTTTTTCATTCTAGGGGAAAATGTGAGGCCTCTAGTGGTGATGACTGAAGAATGGTTGAAGCGTTTGGAGATCCTGGAGGGAAAGAAGAAATCCCCCTCTCATGTCGTTCGGAGAACGGAAGCAGTTGTTATCGTAAGTAAGGGCGAGGTGAATGAGAAGGTTGGGTCCGCGTATGCACCCTTGACAAAAAGTTTACTCTTAAAAGGTGCGAAGGCCACGGCTGAAGCCTCGACTGGAACTTTGAATACCAACCTCAAGTTCCTGCCCTCAAGGAGATAAGAGAAAATGAGTGGTGAGCGAATAAGCTTTTGTTCGACCTCCCTCTAAAGAACCTCCGCCGAAACGCCATATAGTAGATTCGATCGCAACAGCTTCCACCTCCAATCTGTCATCATCCTCATCTGAAGTGTCAAAGTGGGAAGAATTTGATATGAAGGGATAAATATGCCTTATCAATGAAGAAAATTTAAAGGCCATAATAGATTTATCGAAGTGTTGGATGGATGGTGAAGATTTTTCTGAGATCTCATATAAGATGAGATCATTAATTCGCTCCACCTTGTTGATGAAGCAAATGCAAGTTGCTCGCCGACTATTACAAATTTCTATTATGGAGACAATGGTGAATGCTTGATATGCTACTGTCATGATATGTCAGTCCCATCAACAGATCGTCCATAGATATATTGGTTTGCAATCACCTTTCGAAGCAGAACAAGCTAAGAATAAATCACTCGAGGCCAAGGTTGAGAAACTTTCTGAAGATAGGCTCCTAGTAGTTTTCAAGTCCGAGAAGCTCTCTTTGGATAGAGCGAAGCTATTGGAGGAGAATGAGAAGATTACCTTAGAATCGTCGAAGTATAGAGCTGAGAATGAGGAGGCTTAGAAAAAGATTGATGAATTAAATGAAGCTCTGAATTTAAAGTCAATTCTCCTCGAGGAAGAGAAAAAGAATCAATTTATGTTAAAATCTCAAATTCTAGAATAAGAAGGATCTTTGAAAAATAAGAAGACGAAAGAAAAATTTCTCGGAGAGCTTCCCAATACACCTGAATATGTGGAAGTGATGAAGAATGGTCTTGAGCAGAATACCAAGCTTATCTCATAGATAGTGATAAATAAAGGTTGTTTGCATCCATCTATTGAGATTTATATAAATTGCTGAGATTTGGGGGTAATAATGAAGGATGTCTCGATGATTAGGAATACATATACTGTGTTGTTGTTGGGAAGTTCTATATTGATTTTAATACCATACTGAATTTTTACTTGTAATTTATGAATAGACATTTTTGTTGTCTTAGTTAATTTTAACCAGTTGATTTTTTGTCTTCTCGAGTTATGTTTTTGTCTCGTATTTTGGCATCAGTTCATCGCTTTCTAGTGGGTCTGGCCTTTCATGAGGCATATTAAGTAGATATTGTCGCTCCCCTCACGGGATATCCACTAAGACTAGTTTTAGAGACAATTGTCACTCTATGAGCTATTCTTGTTGAACAAAGGAGAGGGTCGACCTACTAAAGTTGAACTTATGCGTGAATATTTGGATATAGTTCTTTTTAAATCCTTCGGCCTAAGTCTTACCAACTTCTGGGTTAACATTTTGTGTTCTCAAGGTAAGTCGTTGCCTTGGGTGGATCAGGCCTTTCATGAGGGGTACTCGGCAGATCTTGTCGTTGTCCTTAGGCAGAACCAATCAAGACTCGCCCTAGAGGTGACTCACTCTCTGTTCATTGCATCTTTTGAGTAGAGAGGGGTCTATTCCCTAGGATTAGGCATTTACTCGGGGAACAGGCCATTATACCACATGTTTTTTTATCGCTTGGGCATTGAAGTTACTTTTCCTGCTTTATACAACAATCTCAAGGGAGTGTCTGATATGAATCGTATATACAAACATGAACAATCTCATTATAATACAATTTACCTTGAAAGTTGGGAGTGTATAGTCATTTCGAGAATGAATGCTCGATATGTTTAGTTATATCCAAATACAGGAAAATGCACTGAGTACAAATCTTTGGATGCTCACATGAACTGTCCTTCAATTCGAGGAGTTTTTGACTCTCCTGCAAGTCTTACGCTCATGCTTGGCTCTAAGCTACTTTTAGCAAGGTTGTTTGAGGTTCTCTAACGTCCTTAGAAAAGTAGTTCCCACTCTATCTTTATTGTCGACTTTGGGCAAATCCAATGCTTAAGGATGAAATGATTTTGTTTATCATTCTCTTGAAAGATATATACCCATTGTAGTATTTAATTAAGTGAATATAGTTCAAGATCACCCGATTTTCTTTGATTGTCGAAGTATTCATATCGCAACTTATCATATTAGAGTTAGAAGATTTTTAATTTGTTTTTGCCTCCAAGTCTTGAGGATCTCAGTTCCCGAATATGTGATTAAACATATGCTCCTGAACCCACTTGTTCCATGATTATATAAGGACGGGCCCATAAAGGCTCAAATTTTCAAAAGGCCTCATTGCGAGTCGTTGGACCTGCCTTTCTGAGAACCAAATCTCCAGGTTTAAATTGTTGCTCTCTGATCCTGATGTCATATTATTTTGTCTTTCTCTACTTAACCTCCTCTTATCGCAAGGAGACATGGTCTAGATGTTCTTATTTACATAGTAGAGAGTTCTTTAGTCCTTTGTCGTTTGATACATTCTACTTGTCCAGTTTGGATTCCTCAAAGTTGGATGCAGTGAGGATCCTGGGACTATGTAAATCGTATTCTATTAGAAGGACTACTTCACTCCCATGAGAATGGGCGAAAGGTGTATGTCCAGTGGTCGTTGTAGGCATTGTGTGCAAAGCCCACAAGACTAGTGGTAGCTCCTCTAGCCAGTTTCCCTTGGCTCCTTCTAGTTTTTCCTAAGTAGAGTCAAGATGAGCTTGTCTGTGTCTTCTACTTGATCGTTACTATGAGGATGATGAACATAAGTAAAATTAAGCTTTATCCCCTATTCGCTACAAAACTGATTCATTCTCTTGTCCGCGCATTGGGTTCCATTAACACAAATGATGACCATAGTTAACCCATTTCTACATACGATCTAGCTCCATATGAAGTTCCAAATTACCTCGGTGATGATTCGGGCCAGAAGCTTGGCTTCGATCCACTTAGAGAAATAAACTATCATGATTAAGATGCATTTGTGTTGTCCCTTTCCCTGTGGCCAAGGTCCGATGAGGTCCATTCCTTGGATTGTATTTGTTTATTGGTTGTAATATATAGGAAGTTAATAGCTCCATCGTAGTGAACTTCTGACATTACTCGCATTTCCTCATAAAATCATTGGTATTTTCTTGAGAGTGGGCCAGAAATAACCTTATCACAATAGTCGGTTGACCAATGTTCTTCCTCTGGAATGTCTTCCGCATTCCCCAGAAAACACTTCTCGTAAAACGATCTCTTTCTCCTTTTCACTAGTGCACTTAAGCAAAAAAGAGACAAAGGTCTTCAAAAGAGCTACGCATGGGCCACTATGTAATGAGTAGCTTTAATCCGAGTCTTCGTAAATCTTTGATACTTGAGGGTATTACTCCTGCGAAGAGATATTGCATATTGGGATCAGTTCAACTCTAGCTACAAACTCGTCTCTTCAACTCTATTTATAGCTGGCTTGCGAAAAACCATGATCCATTGATTCTGAACATTGTTTCTCTGATAGAGGATGTCAGTGAATTGTTCCTTATCTCTAGGGATGTGTTTGATTTGGAAATTATTTAGCTTGCTTATCTCCTCCTTAACTATGGTGAGATATTTCATCATAATTTGGTCTCTTAGCTCAAAGTGTCCATTGACTTGATTGACAACTAGCTGAGAGCCGGATTTGATTATCATACGGGTGACTCCTATCCCCAATGATAGCCTAAGTCTTGCTATCAGTGCTTCGTTTTAAATTTGATTGTTGTTGGCCGCAAAATCGGGCTCAACAGAGTGAATGAGGATAGATCGGTCTGTGTTGCATAAAACTATGCCTATGCCTCTTCCTGTGGTTCCAGAGGCTCCATCAACATTATATTTAAATGAATGTCTTAATTTAAACAATAAGATTTAAACCTTACACTTATCTCTAATAATTTAGGACTGCATGATTTTTTACACTTAATTGACTCGGGCTCGCTCAAGCTTCGTTTGCACCTCTGCTTGCGGCCAAGCAGCCCCAATCGGCTCCTTATCTTCCGCTAGCCACGGCCCGTCCTCCACTCATCTGCATCCTATTCTGCAGCAGGAAGGGGGCGGGAAAATGGCAGCAAATCTCATGTGTACGTCCACAGTGTCTCTTGGGAGACCGGAGATTAATTCCAAAACTAAGTTTATATTTTCGAGCTCCTACCTGTTGGCAACGAAGAGCCCGCAGCTAGGGTTCCNATTAATTCCAAAACTAAGTTTATATCTTCGAGCTCCTACCTGTTGGCAACGAAGAGGCCGCAGCTAGGGTTCAGGCTTTCACAATTCGCGGGTCTCAAGCTTAGCATCTCCCAAACGCCTCCCCTTCACCCAAGAACTACAGTGCAGACAATTTTCGCCAGTAATCCACCCCTCCAGCGTCTAAATTTTCTTTTTTTTTGTCGAGTTTTTTGTGCCTCATGTAATTTAATTATTGTGCGTTTTGTTTTTTGNAATTTTCATTTTTTTTTGTCGAGTTTTTTGTGCCTCATGTAATTTAATTATTGTGCGTTTTGTTTTTTTTTTCTCCCTTCTTGTAGAGAGGATTTGTCCATTCACAGGGAAGAAGGCGAACAAGGCCAACAAGGTATCATTCTCCAACCACAAGACCAAAAAGCTGCAGTTTGTAAACTTACAGTACAAGAGAGTGTGGTGGGAGGCAGGTAAGCGCTATCTCAAGCTCCGGCTTTCAACCAATGCCCTCAAGACTATCGAGAAGAATGGCTTGGATGCTGTAGCCAAGAAGGCTGGCATCGATCTCCGCAAAGAATAAGAGTGCCCCCGTAGGATTACTTTCCTCTCCCTCGGTTTCAATTTCTAGCTTTTTTGGGAGCTTCTGCTCTTTATTGTCTGGTGTTTGCAAAAATGGTAGATCTTAGTCTGGTGATTTTTCTTGTTCTTATGATTGAAATCAAATAAGACAATTGCTCTCCAGCTAAATACTTTTAAGTCTTTTAGCAATTGCTATAACCTTATTGCCTTTCTAAATTATTCATGGTGATATGCTCATATTGCTTCAATATAAATCCACAGTTCTACAACCTTTATTTAAATAAATTAACGAAGAAGTTTATGCATGCATCCTGTTAAAGTCATTCTATCTCAAATTAATAGTTCACTTCAAGTTGACAAGTATTTCCATAATCCAGAAACTGCAATTTATCATTCAGGCAGAAGTTCATAATCAGAAGCAAGTGCATACGAGTAAGGAATGCAACAAAAATTATTTAATATTGATATTTCAATTTATATAACTTGGGGTTTCCTTGGGAAGTTTGATGCATTAATAAACTAGATGAAGTGATTTATTCATCCAGCACGAGCTCATTTGTGCTTGTGTTGCAGAGAGAAGTTAACTCCACACCCACCCTCAAGTTAATCGACCACAGGTTTAACCATGGAAAAATCATTAATCATTTCACAATGCCACCTTTCAGATTGTTGGGTAGATATGCTTCTTATAATAACTTATGTAAGTTGCGCACTTTAAGAGAGTTATCATAATTTCAATTTACGACAAATGAAATGCTTTAATTCAGATACTTTATGCTGCCTAGTTCCTATTATTTATCAATCTCACTTTTTTTCTTATGAAATGATTCACATTATACAAAAAAATTATGTCTGTTGATGGAATGACTCAAGCATATTTAGTTTGAAACATCAAAGAGGGTAACTCTATATCTTAAAATGTAAACAATTTAGTTCTGCAAGACCACCATCAAATGACAATGCATATGTTGAAGGTTCTTGAGTGAAGAACTATTTAGGCTTATTAATTAAAGTTAGATGAGTAGGAATGTTAATGATGCACATATAATGTTGTTTAACCTTTGCATTAACTTATATTATTTAGTCAACCTTAAGCAACTATTGGGCATGTTTATTTATCAATGTATAACTAGTTAAGGCAACTGCTTTTAGTGTTTGGTTTGTTATAAAGTTAGTGCAATCACTTTTACACAAAATCATTTTAGACTCTTTCACTCATGAAAATATTGGAGTTTGAATTCCCTTTCAACCCCATTGAATTATTTCATCACATTAACTATAGGGGCCTGGCTTTTCTCCTTTAAGAATGGAACAAGTAAAAACAATGCAATGAGTGCAAGGTGAGTTTATTCATTGGATATATCATTTCCTTATGTTTTTTTTCTCTTTAGAGGCTTAAATTCTTCCATTTGATGAAATCTATTTGGGTGGGTGTCAAGAGGATACGTTAAGTTCTTATGAAGACTTATTTCTGTTGAAATCAACTTTTACGTTGAGTTGAATAGTGGTTACAGAACAAATTTTGAGAGTGAGAGACTGACAAGAGAGCTAGTATGTGGATTATTTGGCATATTGATTTTATAGGTCTTTTATATTAGGTTGTGCTTTTCATCTATTGCCTATGTAGTCAAGTGGGTTCAAACTCAATATGATTCAACTTATGTTATATTGGGTGTCTTACCTTTAGGACTTTTTGTCAAGCGTATTGTTGACCTCATTTTGAGGTCATTTCTCCTCTTCTTAGATTATAGGATCTAGCTCTAAAGCTTCCTATCGACTATTTTAGAGGACTAGAGCTGAGTCCCACCCTTTTTTAGAAATTCAAACCACTTTTCGTTTCTCTTGCGATGTCTCGCCTGGGTGTTTTCAAACCATCATTTTTTTGTCGAGTAGTTAAGGACCAACATGTGGGAAATCAAAGAGAAGTTTCCAATAGGATCTCAAGCCCTAGGGAAACCCCTTTATGGCTTTATCAACACACTTACACACACAAAATACACAAAATCCACTAAGTTGCGCAAAGTCGGACTAAAATTGAACTTAAACAGGGTGAAAAATGTGAACTTGTCCAGACGACCCCCGATAACAAAATGAACTGCGACGGTGCGTCCGGGACGTCAATTTTAGCTAGGAAGGACACTCATATTGTCATAATTCCGCACACATGCAAATTGCACGCAAATTAGTGAATTTGTCAAAACGACCTCGGATGGAAGAAAGGATCGCGCCGGCGCGACCGAAACGTCGAAGTTAACTAGAAAAGACATTTATCTGTGCAAAAATAATTTATGCGCAAATAGATATATTTAAATAATATAATATAATAAAACAAATAACAAAATAATCTAAATATAACAAAATCCTTGTTTTAAAACTATTTCACTAAACCACGCATGCAGCCTAGCCTTAATTCCTTTGGTTGAACCCCCTCTCCCCCTCTTTGGCCGCACATGAACCCTAGTCGCCCGAGCAGAGCCCTAGTTTCCGTGGCTCGTCTCCATTTTTTTCTTTCTCAGTCGCGGCCCGAGTGGAGCTCTTCTCTCACGCGTCTCTCTCTTCGTGAATCGTCTGGACCGAGCACAAGCCCCATCGTTCCACTCCTCTTCTGCGTG
>JXCR01144016.1:0-23949 GCA_002079205.1 Phalaenopsis hybrid cultivar | reverse complement strand
TAGTAATAAAAGAAAAATTAATGTCTTCCTTGCATTGATTCCTTATCGCATAGAGGTGAATGCATTTTCTCTTAATCAATAAATTTTAATAACATTATTTTAACTAAGTATATCATTAATTCTAATAATAATATAAGCTTTAACATTTACGTTATGAGCTTTCAGTTCGATCTCATCCCTTACTTGCACGCAAAATCTTCACGCTAGCCTCCCTAACCTCAATTAATCTATTTTCATGTTAATATATTAAATATATATATCAATTTAATGTATATAAAATTCTAATAAATAATTCTATAAAAAAATTACCTTAACTCTCAACGTAGGGTTTCAATAGGCTTCAGATTTCCGCGCACGCCTGCGATTCTTCCTCTTCTCTCGCACAAAAGGTTTATCTTATCTTACTCCTTCAAATTNTACATATATATATATATACATACATATATCTATATATATATATATACATACATATATCTATATATATATATACATACATATATATATATAATTATAATTTTTCTTAATTAATTAAAATCTTAAACTTACCTAACATAACCTTCAGTCTGTAGCTCACCTCGCACGCCCAAAGCTCGTCCCCCTTTGGGCTCGACTTGACCTAACAGAGCTACACATGTTTCTTCTTCTTCCACTTTCTCTGCACATACGAGAGAACGACACCGATCTTCCCATCCTTTGTTTTCGATCTTGGCTCTTCTTCTTCCTCACATGAGGTGACACAAGCTCCTCCTTCGCATGACACCAAAGTATGAAGCTGCAGCTTCCTCTNCCTTTGTTTTCGATCTTGGCTCTTCTTCTTCCTCACACGAGGTGACACAACCTCCTCCTTCGCATGACACCAAAGTATGAAGCTGCAGCTTCCTCCTCTTCGGTTGCGGCTCGATCCAGGTAATCCCTCGGTGCCACCTTCTCCCTCTTCTTCTTTCTCTTGCTTCGATTTGCGGCTTAACATAGCAAATCAAGCACGATAGTAGTGTTNCCTTCTCCCTCTTCTTCTTTCTCTTGCTTCGATTTGCGGCTTAACATAGCAAATCAAGCACGATAGTAGTGTCGGCTTCGACACCTCCAGGCGATTCACATTGAGTGGAGACGTCGACTTCTCCTTTCTTCTCTTCTAATTTTGACGTTGCTCCTCCCCTTATCTTACGGCCTTTTTCCTTCTCCTTCAGTGTTGTTACTCCTTTATGTTTTTTTGGTTCGAATGGGTAATACTACCCTTAAGTCCTAACTGAAGTGGTGCTTAATTTAGTGCCTGTTCAATTTGTTATTATCATCATTATTTAATATTTATTTATTTATTTGTTTTATTTCTGTTATTACAATTGATGTCGAATGAGCTTCTTCCCACTTTATCCATCATTTTTTCTGATTCTTATGCCCAATGAGGTGGTTACTCCATTGGCTTATTGAAGGGGTTTTTTATATTTGGATTTTACAATAAGTGAAGGACAAGCTGACACTCTTCAAAAGTGCCTTNTTTAGTGCCTGTTCAATTTGTTATTATCATCATTATTTAATATTTATTTATTTATTTGTTTTATTTCTGTTAATACAATTGATGTCGAATGAGCTTCTTCCCACTTTATCCATCATTTATTCTGATTCTTATGCCCAATGAGGTCGTTACTCCATTGGCTTATTGAAGGGGTTTTTTATATTTGGATTTTACAATAGGTGAAGGACAAGCTGACACTCTTCAAAAGTGCCTAAAATGTAAAATTTAAAATTTCTATTATGCAATCCCTTATTTAACCTTCAATTTTAGTGGTTTTTGTTTGCCATACTCTATGATTTTTGTCGCATGACTCATTTTTTGGTGCCTCTTGCTCTTTTAATGGAAGGGCTATTGTACTACTGGTCACTGCCGCAACTTTAAATCATCTTTCTTATTTAGTATGACGATGACCAACTTGGTTTCATCATCAGCTTTAGAAGTTTCATGAGTGGAAAGTTTTCTTCAGCTTCATGGTTTCCTTATTGGGATGCATTTTTTTCATGGCCTCCTTATTTCTATTGAATTTCTTTATGGTTTTTATTTTGCTTGTCTTGTTGACTTATTAGGACCAAATTCTATATGGTGTATTATTGAGTAAATCTTTTTATATTTCTTTTTAAAATTTTTGATAATATGAGTTAATGTTATTAAAAAAAGTTACAACATTAGAATTCTAATCATTATTCCTTCGTACAATCTCCTGTGATTGTAACATACACTTGATGCATGGTATTTAATAATTTTTTATGATCATTTATATTACACTGATCTTTTCTTTGAAAATCAATAAAGCACATGTGATTTCATTGTTTTCTTTGTCTATTATTTATTTTGGAACAAACTTGCTTCAATTTTAGGGGTCATTTGGAATTACTTTTGTTTTTTGCTCTTCATTTATTATTTTTAGTTTAGTTTTGTTTATGTATTGATTTGAATTAATATATGTTTGATTGTGGTAGTTGTTTTTAAAAACACTAAAGAAGCTTTGAGTGTAGGTGTTTTGTTTTGAAATAAAAAATTAAAATATGTTAAATATGTTCTTAAAAATTAAAAAAAAAAACAAAAGCGAAAACAATAACAGAAAGTAAAAATCACGCCAATTGAGCTTTAAGTTATTCTTTGCATAAATCAATTTATTGTTTCATATTATCCTGATTTATATCCTTAAGTTTCATCATCTGACCCGCANCATAAATCAATTTATTGTTTCATATTATCCTGATTTATATCCTTAAGTTTCATCATCTGACCCGCAAAAAAATTATTATTCGTCAGCTTTCATTTTTTCCATTTTAACTTGTACTGAAATTCCTCTTTTCCAACTATTTAACATTAGTCCTTAGAATTTTATTAAAAAAAGCTTTTAGGAATAAAGTTCATTTAGACCTTAGAGTTTTATTTTGAAAAAAAAATTAGAAATAAAGTCATCAATTCCAAATCTACTAGATATTACTTGAAACTAAAGTTCTACATGTACTCTAGAAAGAAGGGAACATACCATCTTTCTGCATCTCAGATACTTTTATATGCCTAGTGCTTAAATCGTAGTCATTGAAATTTAAAAATGATTATATATATAAAGAAATGATCATCCCAGGTGTGCTAAATATTCGAGTACCATACCTCTACGCACAGGGGGATTAGGAGGGATATATATAAAATCAACACAAGCAGATATAAATATATGATCTATTTGAGCCTCTAATGAGTGCGACGTAATCAAACATAGCTCTATTTCTATTTTACTTGGTTAATAAAACAAAACAAGCCTCAAGTATCTCTTCAAGCTCATTTCGTTTACTTAACGAGCAATCAAACACGAGATTCTTAGCAATCCAAGCAAATTGTTACAAACGACAAACTACTTTGGCAATCAAATCCTATGCACGGGAACCCAACCTTTATCCTTCAATCTCTAACTTGTGATGTTGTACAGGAACTTCTGAGGCTTGAACTGAGCAAAAAGAAGAGCAGTGGAAGCTTCTCATTCATATTTGTTGTAATCATGGCCTTGCTGGGAGTGATTGTGGGCTATCTTCTCAAAGCTTAGTAATATTATCTTTCCTCTACTATTTTTGTGGCATTTTGAAAGCTCTGATCCAAACATATCTTTATGTTCTCTCTAATTATTTTAGTTTTTAGTGTGGTTTGATTGATTTTAACTGACACCGTAATATATAAATTGTGTATTATTGCATCCATTAATGTTTCAGTTTAAGTATTTTGAACCGTTTTATGGGGAAGGAGGAATTTCTGCAGGTTGTAATGAGCTTGGTTTTGTTACTGTTAATTTCCATCAATTTCTGGTTTAAAGTTTTATCAGGTTTTACTGCTAGCTGAGGGAAAAATATGTATATATATTTTACTGTGATTATGACCCCATAGTGCTATATAAATAAATATTAAAACTTAGGTATTATATCTGAAAATATAGAAGAATTGTGTGATGTGTCAAACATGGCAGATCTTATGCTTCATTACTTTTAATTTTAAATATTAGAATTAAAGATAGATTAAAAACATTAATTTTTTTTTTCAAAATGCTAATTACTGCCTTGTTTTTATTTTAAATTTGAATAAATCAAGCCAATAGTGAGTTTACAAAATATAATTATTATATTAACAATATAACTAGCATTGTATATGTATTATTTTTTATGAATTATGATTATTTTATTTAAGTATTTAAATTTTAAAGTCATGTATGTAAAATGTTTTTTAAAATTTTAATCATATTTTTCATTGATATTGAATATACTTTATGTTGTAATTTATTTATCTTTATTTCAACTAGGTTAAAATATGTAATAATGTACTTAGAATTTCAATTTGAATTTCATTAATTGTTATTTATCATAGCTTAGAATTGTTGACTAGTATATTAATGTATGCCTAATTAAAGTTCTTTTAAGATTGGATGGTTGGGTCAGTCCATTCATACAAGTTAAAATAAGGTATAATTGATTCGAAGTAACTCAAAACCCAATAGTGTTTACAGTGAACTGTCAGGCTTGGGGAAAAGGCTGGGACGAGTTCCTTTCCACTCTTCTTCCCCACAGTGGAACCTTAGCTTTTGCTTCTGATAGAGGATTGCTTTCTTCTTCCTCACTGCCTCCTTTTTTAAAATTTCAAACCATGATGAAGCTCTACTTTTTAAATTATTCATTATTGACATTTACTATTTGAAGTCTAGCTTCACTTTAGATTTAAGTTTTTTCATTCTTTCTCTCCTCTAACCCACCTTCTTTGTTGTGAGGCTGGCCAAAAGCTTGCATTCAATCGATTGGGTCTTCCTTCTATGGTGTTGGAAGCTCTATAAATTTGAAGGAGCTATTGGAAACACAAATCATCAAGAGTAGGAATTTTTTTCCCTTTTTTTTTTTTTTTTGGCTAAGTCAACTAAAGATGATGTTTCTTTCTAGGCCACAAACATCACAATTGGAGGTTAGGAATAATCATTGGCTTGGTTTGGATATGTTGTGGGTAAAAAAGAACATTTTATGATACTATCTGGTTCTTTTAATACGAAGTGGGAGCTTAAACTTATGTAACATGAAACTTTTGAAATTTTCTTGATCAAAAGACCTAGAACTAGTATGAAAGCCATGTTAAAGAGAAATCACATTTTTTTATGAAAAAAAATAGAGTTGATATCTTCTTGTGTTAAGGAAGACTTTAAAGAGATTCCAATTTGAGTGGAATTATTCATTTTTTTTACCTTGTTGGATAGAAGATTATACCTTCAGGATGGTGAGAAAAATTTGCATCTTCTTAGTAATGAATTTTAACTAGCATTTACTCATGTTTGTTTTCAAGTCATTCTAGATTTTACTTGTTCTGATGCGATCCTTAATTGAATGTAATTAATACTCATCAGTAAGTAATATTTTAATGAGAATCCAAAAACTTAAACAACATGTCATACTTTTTTTCTAGTGATCATAGCTTCTATCCTCTCTAAAATCCTCTTATTTTAGAAGAGGACACTTGTTAGGAGTGCTAGAGCTTATAATTCTTCTCATCCCTTAACTCAAAAATTTGATCATGAGTCAATGGCTACCGTCCAATGCATATCTTGAAATGTTTCTTAATTCTCTTTTCCTACTCTTTATTCTTAGAATTTAAAATTTCATTCTAGTCGGTTCAAGGTTGATTAAATGATTCTTAACACCCTAAATTTGATAGCACAAGTTGTAATAATCCAAAATGTTATATCACCAAATTTTTTTTTCTTTTCTATCTTGGAAGATTCCTCTCTTAATTATCTCCAAATCGAGCAAGCTTTAGAAGGCTGCTCTTTTCCTCTATCTGGAAAGTAGTAGGTCATAAAAAGACGGGGTTTGAGTATGGATTTGAAGTACTCTAGGATTAATGAAGCTGTTTAACAAACACTAATTCTTACTCTTCATTATGTCCACCCCTATGATTACATCTTGGCATATTAGAGGGTTTTTGGGAATAAATGTTTCATTAATTTTAAGATTTTCACTAAAATAATCACGTAGATATTGTTTATTTACTACAAAATAAAAGTTAATTTAAACACTTTAGAGGATCCTTAGTCATGAAGATATCTTTAACTTTTTTGAAAATGAAAGATCTAATCATAACTTCTCTTCTAGAATTGAGTGGCCAAATTTAGACTAAATAGAATAATTCATAGATTTTTTGAACCACTCACTACCATCTCTCAATGCATTTATGTTGTCGTAGCATTTTCTAACATCATTCAATTTCACCTTATTATGTGTTTGATGTCAATGGTGTCAATGAAAGAAATATCTTTGGGATTATCTCATTTATATTTCTTTTACTTCTCATAATAGTTGGAGTGTCTAAGGAGTTTTTAACTATATTCATGTTCCTTATGAGAAAATTGACAGGAACATTTCCCTTTAAATTAGGTCGAAAGATTTTAATTACTTTATTTTTATATACAAACTTTTTTCAATATTCTAGTGTTGGACTGTTCTCTAAGTATAACCAATATAATGGTGATCCAATCATAACAAGGATTTACTAGGCAATAAGCAAGTTTTCTTGGTTTAACATTTTCCCTTAATCTTATTATAAAACACCCCTGTAAACATAAGATCACTATCACTTGGNACTTGTTAGGAGTGCTAGAGCTTATAATTCTTCTCATCCCTTAACTCAAAAATTTGATCATGAGTCAATGGCTACCGTCCAATGCATATCTTGAAATGTTTCTTAATTCTCTTTTCCTACTCTTTATTCTTAGAATTTAAAATTTCATTCTAGTCGGTTCAAGGTTGATTAAATGATTCTTAACACCCTAAATTTGATAGCACAAGTTGTAATAATCCAAAATGTTATATCACCAAATTTTTTTTTCTTTTCTATCTTGGAAGATTCCTCTCTTAATTATCTCCAAATCGAGCAAGCTTTAGAAGGCTGCTCTTTTCCNACTTGTTAGGAGTGCTAGAGCTTATAATTCTTCTCATCCCTTAACTCAAAAATTTGATCATGAGTCAATGGCCACTATCCAGTGTATATCTTGAAATGTTTCTTAATTCTCTTTTCCTACTCTTTATTCTTAGAATTTAAAATTTCATTCTGGTCGGTTCAAGGTTGATTAAATGATTCTTAACACCCTAAATTTGATAGCATGGGTTGTAATAATCCAAAATACAATATCATCAAATTTTTTTTTTCTTTTCTATCTTGGAAGATTCCTCTCTTAATTATCTCCAAATCTAGCAAGCTTTAGAAGGCTGCTCTTTTCCTCTATCTAGAAAGTAGTAGGTCATAAAAAGACGGGGTTTGAGTATGAATTTGAAGTACTCTAGGATTAATGAAGCTGTTTAACAAACACTAATTCTTACTCTTCATTATGTCCACCCCTATGATTACATCTTGGTATATTAGAGAGTTTTTGGGAATAAATGTTTCATTAATTTTAAGATTTTCACTAAAATAATCACGTAGATATTGTTTATTTACTACAAAATAAAAGTTAATTTAAACACTTTAGAGGATCCTTAGTTATGAAGATATCTTTAACTTTTTTTAAAATGAAATATCTAATCATAACCTCTCTTCTAGAATTGAGTGGCCAAATTTAGACTAAATAGGATAATTCATAGATTTTTTGAACCACTCACTACCATCTCTCAATGCATTTATGGTGTCGTAACATTTTCTAGCATCATTCAATTTCACCTTATTATGTGTTTGATGTCAATGGTGTCAATGAAAGAAATCTCTTAGGGATTATCTCATTTATATTTCTTTTACTTCTCATAATAGTTGGATTGTCTAAGGAGTTTTTAATTATATTCATGTTCCTTATGAGAAAATTGGCAAGATTTTAATTACTTTATTTTTATATACAAAATTTTTTGAATATTCTAGTGTTGGACTGTTCTCTAAGTATAACCAATATAATGGTGATCCAATCATAACAAGGATTTACTAGGCAATAAGCAATTTTTCTTGGTTTAACATTTTCCCTTAATCTTATTATAAAGCACCCCAGTAAACATGAGATCACTATCAATTGATTATATTGTTGGATAATTTTCTTTTAAACAATAAAACATTTAGTAATGATAATTATTAGCCACTCTATGATTGTTAGAAGAAGTTTGATTTCCTCTACTTGGGTTGTTTATATTAATGGTGTTTTGATTTTTATTTTTCATAAGAAATAAATGATGTGAAGAAATCCCTAAAAATTTCCAATTGGATTTTCTCTCACTTTTTTACTTAGAATATATTGAATTGTAAAGAAGAATGTAAGAGAATTTTATATTTGCTAGTGTAAGAACCTGATAATCCATACAAGTTAAAGAAAGCTAAGGAAATTCAATATAATCTTTATAGGCTACCATGTGTGAATATGTTTGGGTTTCTCAAAGGGCCAAATTAGATTGAGATTTTAAAGGNAATATATTGAATTGTAAAGAAGAATGTAAGAGAATTTTATATTTGCTAGTGTAAGAACCTGATAATCCATACGAGTTAAAGAAAGCTAAGGAAATTCAATATAACCTTTATAGGCTACCATGTGTGAATATGTTTGGGTTTCTCAAAGGGCCAAGGTAGATTGAGATTTTAAAGATTAGGATGAGCTGAAATTATTGAACAAAATTTTTTTATTTGATGCCTTACAACCTCCTACTCATTCCTATTAGCCCAATTTTCCTTTTAACCATTTAAATGGTCTCAATGCTCCTTTTTCAAAATTATATATAAAAAATGTTTATTTGGTATTTTAGAAGATGAAGATCAAAGAATTGATGGGCTTACTTACAAAATTTTCATTGGAAATTAATTATAAGCATAAACATTGTCATTAATTAAAGTGGATGATGACTCACACCTTTTATTTTTTTTATTTTCCATAATTTATTGGTTATTTTCTTGTGACTTTATTGCTAAAATGCCTATGATTACTTCAATTTACCGCTAGACTAAAAAATAATTAAACTCTTCCATATATAATGGTTCTTGGAATATGCCTTTATAACTCCATCAAATTTCCTTCTTTTTACGGTGTGATAAGCATATTTTTTCTTCGATTGAAGTTACAATGATGCTTTTTTACTAAACCTTCAAAGGATTTTTTGGTCCTTTTTTTTTGGTTTAAAGTATTCACACTTAATATATCCATTTTGCTCTTGATCACCTTTTTATATGGGGTTAATAAAATTGACTAATTATGTACTAGAGAAATCATTATATTTAAAATCTATGTGCTTTGTACTCAATATTTGAAAAATAACACTTATTTTTTGGTCATGAGGCTATTACTTTTATGAAAAATCTCTAGCCTAGTGGAAACTCCTTCTTTTGTGAGGGTAATCTGTTTCATGTTTTGAATTAATGAACTTACATTCAAAATCACTTTATTATTACTAAAAAGGATCTATTTATTAATTATTTTCATGATTATAATTATTATGATGTTTGTAAGAAATTCTATAAGATATGAGATAAAACATTGATTTATTGAAATGATTTATATTAAAATCAATTATTGTATGGTCCAAAGGCCATCTAAATAGAAACTTAAANAATTATTTTCATGATTATAATTATTATGATGTTTGTAAGAAATTCTATAAGATATGAGATAAAACATTGATTCATTGAAATGATTTATATTAAAATCAATTATTGTATGGTCCAAAGGCTATCTAAATAGAAACTTAAAAGATTTTGGCTTCCTTTTTGGCCTTTGAAACCAAAAATAAAATTACTTGGGTGTCTTTTTATTAATTTTTTATATTTTTTGGTTCCCGCTAATAATTGTCTCTACTTTAATTAATTATTATACATCTCTTTTTTTGTGGACTTGTTGATCTTTTTTTGAAGTTCTTGGAGCTTTTGTTTTTCTCTATTCACTACAGTTAAATACGGTTGCCTTTTGCTTAACTGCAACAATTTTATCTCTAAAGATCAAAAAGCTCATTTTGACGGCCTTTTTCCTATCATTTCTAAAGTGAAGTGTATTTATGAATATTGGTCATTGTCTCTGTACAATANGGCTTCCTTTTTGGCCTTTGAAACCAAAAATATAATTACTTGGGTGTCTTTTTATTAATTTTTTCTATTTTTGGTTACGGCTAATAATTGTCTCTACTTTAATTAATTATTATACATCTCTTTTTTTGTGGACTTGTTGATCTTTTTTTGAAGTTCTTGAAGCTTTTGTTTTTCTCTATTCACTACCGTTAACTACGGTTGCCTTTTGCTTAACTGCAATAGTTTTATCTCTAAAGATCAAAAAACTCATTTGTATTTATGAATATTGGTCATTGTCTCGGTACAATGTAAAAGGCTGCTCAACCTGGCAGTAAACAATATCATACTTTGTCCTACATAACATATGTTGTACTTAGTTTCATAGCAAGGGAGGAAGCCTTATTACAAGTTGCATTTCATAGCTTGAACCCAATCAAATTTCTTCTGGTTTTTGTTTAGGAGTGATTCTATTTTTTCGCTTCAGATGCTAAGTTTCTCACTTTATTACCTTTTATTTTAACTTTTGAGGAGCCATATAATCTTTTTTAAATTCTTCCAATCCATTATTAGCTAAGTCCCTTTGGCTAGTGTAGGATACACCTCTTTAGTTTCTTAGTGTTCTAACTCTAGCTAATACTTAAAATATAATTAATTAATTGATGTGACTTGATGCATATTAGTTTTCTTTTTTATCAAATTCATCAAAATAATTAGTAGATTAAAAAAAANCCTACATAACATATGTTGTACTTAGTTTCATAGCAAGGGAGGAAGCCTTACTACAAGTTGCATTTCATAGCTAGTCCCTTTGGCTAGTGTAGGATACACCTCTTTATTTTCTTAGTTTTCTAACTCTACCTAATACTTAAAATATAATTAATTAATTGATGTGATTTGATGCATATTAGTTTTCTTTTTTATCAAATTCATCAAAATAATTAGTAGATTAAAAAAGAAATAAAACCATTATCATGCACTAATTGTTAATTATTTTTTTTTTGAATTTAACACAAGTAAATGATTATTAAACAAGAGTCCTCCTCCCAACTTCACATTATTTTTATTCGTTCTACTTATCACGTGACAACCACGTGCCTCATCCTCANTCATGCACTAATTGTTAATTATTTTTTTTTTGAATTTAACACAAGTAAATGATTATTAAACAAGAGTCCTCCTCCCAACTTCACNTTAGGATGAGCTGAAATTATTGAACAAAATTTTTTTATTTGATGCCTTACAACCTCCTACTCATTCCTATTAGCCCAATTTTCCTTTTAACCATTTAAATGGTCTCAATGCTCCTTTTTCAAAAGTATATATAAAAAATGTTTATTTGGTATTTTAGAAGATGAAGATCAAAGAATTGATGGGCTTACTTACAAAATTTTCATTGGAAATTAATTATAAGCATAAACATTGTCATTAATTAAAGTGGATGATGACTCACACCTTTTATTNACTTCGGTAGGTGGGCTTGATTTACCACTTCAACAAGTGAGCACGATTCAATGACTTTGGTTAGTGGGCAAGTTTCAACTTCTTCGGCAAGAAAAAAAATTACATCCGAACAGCTAACTGTCTGGCGCAACGTCGCTTGGCGCCGACATGTATGGCGACATGGCGTCCAATGGTTTTTCATCCGGACATAAAATTTCCTTTTTGGACGTGTGGGCTTGATTATCGAAGATAATAAATTAGTTAGAATTTTCATATACCCATATTAGTGTATACAATCTATTTTTTCAATAATTGGCACATCATTAAAATATCCATCCAATCAAACACATACTTTCATAATATTCTTAAGTTATAAATTTTTAAAATAAATTAATGCTCATCTAAACTTTAATTTAGACAAATTTTAGTTGAACTAAACTTTTTTATGAGATAAACCTAGTAACAACAAGAGTAGTTTAATCCAATTCCATATCTCATCTTGCTTGGGCGAGATGCTCCCATGTCACTCTCCTTAAGTCGAAAAGGTTTCACCTCCTTTGGATGCTTTTGAATTCTTGTAGTATGGTGTTGATCAATGATCTTAAACATATCATAAATATTGTAGTCACCCAACATATTAATCTTGAACATATTTTCGTTGATTTCTTAACAATTTTGAAGAGATCGTCAACTCTAGGGTTAATTTTCCCAAATGAACTTACAAGGAACCTCACATTGTTCAACGTCATTCACACTAGTCACCTTTCTTAAGGATCTAGCCCTTCATATACTTCTTTGATTGTTTATGATACTTAACATCTTTCTTAATAATATCCCAACTTACATATTCATGCAAGGCCTAAATCTCCTTCACTTTGGTCTCTTCATCCAACCTTAGCTCAACATCAAGCAGTACAAGGATCAGCTCTAGTGGAGAGGAAATTTTTTCCATAAACTTTTTCAAAGATGTTTTGTCCCATAAACTGACTAGTAAAATGATTATAAGGGGGATGAGCAAATCATTGTTTGATATTCTTTCCCATAAAATATTTGAGAAGGCTTCTTAAAGTCTAATTCACCATTTTTATTTGTGTATCTATGTGAGAGTGTGATACAAAGCTGAAGTGAAGATTTATACCTATAAGTCCTTTCCTCATAAGGTTACCCAAACTAACTTGTAAACTTCACATCTTTGTTAAAATTTATGGTCCTGGGCACACCATGAAAATGGACTACCATGTAAAAGTATGAGTCTATAATCTGCAAGGCATTCATAAACATGTGAAAAGGTATAAAGTGTGTTATATTAGAGAAACAATCTACCAGTATCATAAGAAAGTCCTTACTCCATTGTGTCAAGGGTGCATAATCCTACCAGTGCCTTTAGAAGGGGGAGGGGGGTGTTAAACATGTATTTTTTCATTGAGTCTTAACAAAATGATAGATTCTGCACTGCTAACATGTCTCTT
Source organism: Phalaenopsis hybrid cultivar (assembly GCA_002079205.1). Lineage (NCBI taxonomy): Eukaryota > Viridiplantae > Streptophyta > Magnoliopsida > Asparagales > Orchidaceae > Phalaenopsis > Phalaenopsis hybrid cultivar. The sequence goes on along the minus strand of JXCR01144016.1, from coordinate 11,037 downwards.
CAAATCGCATGCCTATCTAAGCCAAAAAGTATTCTCTATCACTATGGAAAGAGTTTTGTTATTTTTTTAAGTTATAAATTGATTTTTTTTGAGCTTATGATCATCAATTGGTGAATTGAAGCCAACTCCAAGAAAATTATGGCCATACAAAATTACAATTCCTAAGAAATATAAAGGGAAAATGTGAAAGTATTAGTCTAATCTCAATTCTTAGCCAATTAAAAAGAAATAATTTATTCCTTTGGATGTTTGGGGATGCTTAAAATAATGATTTTTAGTGAAAAAATTAGTTTCAAATTACCATTAAACGACTCAACTTATATCTAGCTTCACATCCTTTATTATCAAATTAAATCGTAGAAGACGTACTTTAATCTCATATAACAAGTTTAGTGCAATAAAGAAGAAGAATAAAGGGAAATGCTATATCTCTTATGTCAATAAGATCTTATCTAACACATGAAAAACTTTCAACAAATAAGAGTTGTTCAATGCTAAAATTTTTTGCAAAAAAGTTTCATCCTGATTCTAAAGCCTAATCCATTAGAGTTTATACCCAATAGTCACTGAAGTCAACCGTGCAAAAATTAGAAGCTTTTAGCCAATTAATCAAGGTTTTATTGGAGCTATAGGAATTCAATATTTAGTATCTATTCAGATTGAGTATCATGTCACAAGTACTTATTGGCATTATGGTTGAATCATAATATTTGATTTCATATATAGAACTACCTCATTTTTCTTCTTCGTTTCCTTATTGGATACATTTTATATTATTGAATCATCTATGGGTTTAGGTGTTGGAGTAGAGATCTTTTTATATTTTCTTAATATTATTCTTTGATTATGTGCTTCGTCAGATATTATCAACAAATAATAATACTACTGCAAATGTAGTTGTTGTGGTAACGATAAGGCTTTCTATTGATTTTGGAGCTCAAAATTTGAGTATTTGTATCACATTATAACTTATGTCTTCTTAAGTTGAGGGAAACTTTAATATTTATATACACACTTTTTACAATATCCCAACTAGATGAATTCACAAAAGTAAAATGATCAAGTTGATGCCTTTTCAAAATGATAACTTCAATAACAACAAATTTATATAAATGAAGGTGTAATGAGGACATACACTTCCTAAGTACACAATGTCATTGGAGTTACAAACAATTTAAGAGTTATTATAGATCTCTTTGGTGGATCATGTACTCTTCTTATTATATGTTGGAATGCTACATGAAGACCCAACAATCACTGTTCATTTATGATGACTAGTTGTAAACTTTAACATTATTTGAGATATAATAAAAAAACAATCCATTCACATAACTATAAATGAAATTTATTTCACCTTAAGTGGTTAAATATGCACTTCGGGAAATCCACTCATGGGCATGTGAAAAATAATTAACGGACAGAGCACTTGCTCATAAAATCTCAGGATAGGAATTTTACTAGCACATTTTTTTTATTTTTTTTTTTATTTTACCTATAAAATGTTTCTCTTGACAAACATTTTTTGTAACACTTAATGGAGAGTAATTGACATTATTGGACCCTTTTAATAGCCATTAGGTAGCAAAATTCCATCATTTGGCCATTAACTATTACAACAAGTGGGTGGAAGCTTGCTTAAACACTTATAAAGATTATTAAGTTTAATATTGAATAATTTGTTTAAAAATTTCATCATATACAATGAGACCTAATTCATAGAAAAAATATGTTTACACATATCCTTATATTTGACTGATTTAAATAAATATTAGACATAAAAAAAAGTATAAACAAAGTAAAAAAAAAATCAATCTGTTCTTATAGGATTAAAGGCGTGTCTTGAAAATTTTAAGGGGTCAGTGAGCTAAGGATTCTAGACTTATTTCATCATATCAAGTGCCACCATAAGAAAAATACTTTATAATCTATGCTTAGACATAAATGTTGATTTTCCTACCAACATCAATGTCCCGGGCCTTAAAATCAAAACCTTTGATGTTGCTAGCAACAAGAACAAACTTAATATCATTTTGATCTTCCCCCAAAAAGCCACTATATAGCCTCACTCAAGTGATTCATATCACTAGTTTGCTAATTTAATCAAAAGGTAAAATTTTGAACCATGTCTACTAAAGAATTGGTCTTAATCAATTCTAAAGCCATTTGAAATAGACCTTAATGATATAAAATTTCACCATTTTAGAGGGGCCCTATATAGCAGTTGCAAGGTCAATTCAAAAATATCTAAACTTAATGATTCAAAAGGTAACAGCTTGTGAAATTGGAATACTAAAAATATTATTAATAGCTTTTATCAATCTTCATTTATGGGAACTTTCTCTAACATAAAAAAATTATAAAAATTTACATGAAACACAAACAAACTTTGAATCCTACATACAAACATCATTAAGACTTAAACCCTGTTTACTGTGATTCACTATGTCAAGCCACTCATCCACCTAATCATTTTTAACTCAGCAACACTTGACTTAGTTGTATGCTTTTTTTTTAAATGTCAACATTCTACTCCATAATGCATTGCATTTCATCCAACATGAATTCCGCTAATAAAATTTTCATATATATCACCGCCAGTCTGAACAATAGGCCCGAGATATCTAAAATGTTCACTAATTTTAAAATATCATCAAAACTGAAAAACATACCTTCCTCAATGGATTCTGATAGAGAACATCTATGGAAGTTTTGATGGTCTCTGTAAGCCAGGATCCCGTTGTTGTCGCGAATGTCCATTCACGAAGGCGAACATTTTGAGATAAACAAGGAAAGAGGAGGGAGAAAAGCAAGGGTTTCGTCGAAGATGGGCGAAACCGGGAGAGGGGGAGGTCATAAGTGAGGCTTTCAGTAGTGGGGGAGGAAAAGTGAGGCTTGAGGAGCGATAACTAAATTTAGGGCACTTGTGTCGGATTTGCGTCTAATTATTTTGACACAATAATCTAACCGCAGAGTTTGTGACAGAATTTGTATCGAATTGTGACGAACATAATTCAACACAATTAAATACTTGCTTGCGTCAACTTCTTCAACGCAAATTTCGTCATAATTCAGCAGCTCAGTTTGACGTTTTGAGTTCAACATTTGCGTTGAATTATTTGCTGCAAATCAGACGTAAATTTCGAATCCCAATTTTCGACACAAATCAGATGAAAATCTGACGGAAATTTTGGATGCTAAATTCAACATCTCCTGCAATGTAATTATTAAAATACCAATTAACCATGAATAAATTATATTCTCGTCCAAATATTTGTTAATTTAAATATAACATAATTACTCGTATTAAAGCTTCTAATTAACATTAGAAAGGTTGAAATCCCATGCCTCCAATAATAATCAAGAAGAACCCAACATTCGTTCGTTCTTTAAAAATTAAAAAAAAATGTTGGACTAATACTCTAAAGAGTCTCTTATATATAAACAATAATCATAAAATTACATTAAAAAAAAAAAATAATTAGATTAAGCATGAAAGTCAACTTCAGATTAATCATATTTTACTCCAATAAATCAAAATTTGACAAACTAATGCTTTTAAATTTGAGTAATGTTATATTTGCTTGAATCTCAACATAATATAGAGAATATTAAAAATATATTTGATACGCCACTAAGAAATTTTCATCATGCGACACGAATCTCGAGGCATGACATTGTTCTCGAGACAATCTGAGTAAGAAATGTTCAAATCTTGATAAAAAGTCACATAGAGCTTTGATTTTAGGAAACTTATAGTGATACTGACCGCTGGATGAGACAAACCAAATGATATCAAATTTAGTAGAATATGAGTCAAACAAGGTCAAGTCAAGTCATTAAACCACTCTTAAAAGTTTTCCGAACATATTTAAAAGGTTATACGACTGTTGAATCTAGTAAGCTTATAGTCGAATTGAACGTCTCGATAAGATAAATTCAGCTAGCCCAAGATTGCTCAATTCCGACATCGTTAAGACACTTAAATGTCCATCAAATACCGTCTGATCGAAGGAAACTCTCCGAACCATCCGATCAAAGTGGTTGATATTGCTGCATTATTTGCACTCAGAACACTATNAAATCTCCTTCACTTTGGTCTCTTCATCCAAACTTAGCTCAACATCAAGCAGTATAAGGATCAACTCTAGTGGAGAGGAAATTTTTTCCATAAACTTTTTCAAAGATGTTCTGTCCCATAAATTGACTAGTAAAATGATTATAAGGGGGATGAGCAAATGATTGTTTGATATTCTTTCCCATAAAATATTTGAGTAGGCTTCTTAAAGTTTGATTCACCATTTTTATTTGTGTATCTATGTGAGAGTGTGATGCAAAGCTGAAGTGAAGACTAGTACCTATAAGTACTTTCCTCATAAGGTTACCCAAACTAACTTGTAAACTTCACATCTTTGTTAAAATTTATGGTCCTGGGCACACCATGAAAATGGACTACCACATAAAATTATGAGTCTATAATGTGCAAGGCATTCATAAACATGTGAAAAGGTATCAAGTGTGCTATATTAGAGAAACAATCTACCACTATCATAAGAAAGTCCTTACTCCATTGTGTCAACGGTGCACAATCCTACCACAAAGTTCATGCTCACACATCCAACCATGGTGCCTTTAGAATGGGTAGGGGGGGTGTTAAACATGTATTTTTTCATTGAGTCTTAACAAAATGATAGATTCTGCACTGCTAACGTGTCTCTTCAAATCGCATGCCTATCTAAGCCAAAAAGTATTCTCTATCACTCTGGAAAGAATTTTGTTATTTTTTTAAGTTATAAATTGATTTTTTTTTTTGCTTCTGATCATCAATTGGTGAAGTGAAGCCAACTCCATGAAAATTATGTCCATACACGATTACAATTCCTAAGAAATATAAAGGGAAAATGTGAAAGTATTAGTCTAATCTCAATTCTTAGCCCATTAAAAAGAAATACTTTATTCCTTTGGATGTTTGGGGATGCTTAAAATAATGATTTTTAGTGAAAAAATTAGTGTCAAATTACCATTAAACAACTCAACTTATATCTAGCTTCACCTCCTTTATTATCAAATTAAATCGTAGAAGTACTTTAATCTCATATAACAACTTTAGTGCAATAAGAAGGAGAATAAAGGGAAATATTCTATCTCTTATGTCAATAAGATCTTATCTAACACACGAAAAATTTTCAATTAATAAGAGTTGTTCAATGCTAAAATTTTTTAAATATAACATAATTACTCTTATTAAAGATTCTAATTAACATTAGAAAGGTTGAAATTCCATGCCTATAATAATAATCATGAAGAACCCAACATTCGTTCGTTCTTAAAAAAAAAAAAATTGTTGGACTAATTCTCTAGAGAGTTTCTTATATATATACAATAATCATAAAATTACATTAAATCAAGAAATTTAATGAGATTAAGCATGAAAGTCAACTTCAGATTAATCATATTTTACTCCAATAAATCAAAATTTGACAAACTAATGCTTTTAAATTTGAGTAATGTTATATTTGCTTGAATCTCAACATAATATAGAAAATATTAAAAATATATTTGATACACCACTAAGAAATTTTCATCATGCGACACGAATCTCGAGGCATGACATCGTTCTCGAGACAATCTGAGTAAGAAATGTTCAAATCTTGATAAAAAGTCACATAAAGCTTTGATTTTAGGAAACTTATAGTAAAACTGACTGCTGGATGAGACAAACCAAATGATATCAAATTTAGTACAATATGAGTCAAATCAAGCTCAAGTCAAGTCATTAAACCACTCTTAAAAGTTTTTTAAACATATTTAGAAGGTCATACGATTGCCGAATCTAGTAAGCTTGTACTCGAATCGAGCGTCTCGATAAGATAAATCCAGCGAGCCCAAGATTGCTCAATTCCGACATCGTTAAGACACTTAAATGTCCATCAAATACCGTCTGATCGAAGGAAACTCTCCGAACCATCCGATCAAAGTGGTTGATATTGCTGCATTATTTGCACTCAGAACACTATTAATAGAGTCTCACCCCTCTCATGAAGGGAAGATAAAGAGGTTGAAGTTTTGAGGAACTGAAGTCCAACATCAATCCAACCACAGTTGACTCCGTCAACCGCCGTCTTACAACAAGTTTATTCGTGCACTGAAGCTATAAATAAAAAAAGTGCATAACACTTTTCCGCCTATAGGATGAGGGACTGCACATGTAATATCTAGTTTATAGTTGATTTATTCAGCTCGGCTAGACTACGTGATTTTTTTTCTTTACAGGTTTTCTACTTAAAAACTTCTGGTGTCAATATTGGTTATTTTATCTCTTCTGAGCATGTGTTGAATCTTCGTATCATATTAAAACAATAATTCATTACTCTACCGCCTCAAATTTTTCAACACACATCAATATTCACTTCAACAACTTATAAAGTAAAGCTTGGGGCAGATAATAATAACGGTGGCGGTGAAAGATGCAATTAATTTGCTTCATTACCTGGCCCATATGCTGCCTCTTTTACACAACGATAAATAAATTTATTGTCATATTACTGTAAATAATTAAAAAAAAAAACTGGTGAAGAATTGCTCTCATTTTAATCAAAATTTATATTATATATTTTCCTAAAAATCAGAGCTTTTTGAACTTCTCCTTCTGCATGTGAGTTGGGATCCCCACCATAAGAAAGAAAGCCATTGCTTTCTGTACGTGCTAACTACTATTTTAACAATTTTGATTTTTTATTTTAAAAAAAAACTAATATAATGCTGAACTCATAACAATTCAAATAATATTTTATAATATATTAATGATTTTATATAATTTTATAGTCAACTCATCAAGATACCTCCCTCATTTCACTTCTGTATTCTTATAATTACTATTTAATTTTAATTATTTTTAATTCTAAAAATATTTTTATGCTATGAACGGATATATTTAATAAAAAGTAGTTGCAGAATTATATCCCGATGTTTACTTGTTGAGAAATTAGGACAAAGAAAAATAGGAATCGATAAAAGTCCAGAAGAACAAACAGATTTACGAGGTTCGGCAAAGATGCCTACATCCTCGGGAACATAGCGACGAATTTATTTTCAATATTCGGAAAAGAGGTTGCATAATACAATATTCAGAATCTCAGATGCTCACATAGGGTTACATACAAGACCTATATATAACTCAAAAGTACAATATGTAATTACTTAAATTACCCGTGTATCAAACCGCGTGGTGTTTCCCTCGCACCCTGACCCACATAATGAAACTCTAATGATTGGACAAATCCTTACACTCCGCTCGACTCCAGCATTTATCTCGCGTACCTAACATTACTAACAAATGGATAATTATTTTGGTTTGCATTTCTGATGAAATAATATTTATAAATATTAAGTTATGAAAATATGAATTTGATATAAAAAATTATGCAAAAAAGGGTGTGGGTGTGAGGCTATCATGTGATGCATTAAATAGCTCTGACAAAAGTCAGCAGTTAAGGATATTAATCGCTCTCAAAGTGCGGTTACCGCCCGCGGGCCTCAATAATGACGGTGACGGTGGGTTACCGCGGGAATGAATAGAATATTGAGAGTGCGCCACGTGGACTGTCGGGATGTGGGCCCCCTCCCTCTCTTCCCCACTCCGCTACTCTTTTTACAGCTCTCTCACCGCCGCCGACGAGGTCAGTATTTTGGTGCGCCGGAGGGTCCAGGCAACCTATGCCCCGCCCATGTCAATTTGTGGGCCCCACTCCAATTTGTGGGCCCCACTTCAAGGAAAATAAATCATTTTTGAGCTTTTTGATACTGAGCCCATGTTTAATATATTTTAAACTTTTTGTGTTTCAGAAAATATTCCGTCATAATGCCCCATGTTCGGACGACCAACTAACTCGGGCCACATCGCCATAGACCTCATCAGTGGGCGACCTGGCAGTTGGCAATTAGTCGTGCGGACGTTAGTATAGAATGTTTTTCTCTTAAATTGTGTTTTTAGCACATGATTCTCAAGCATTTACATAACTAACCTAAAATTTGATAGTTACATTTATAACATATTGGTGTTAAAACCTTATAATCCTAGAGAAGTATTTCACTTTTAAAAGGTAAGTGATAGTGATATTTTTGATGTGATGTAAAAAATTTTACATTTTAGTAGGAGAGGGACACCCTATTTCTATTTGAAGGTATATAAAAGTAAATATATCATAGCAATAAAGGGTGGAGCCATGCTTTGATGAAGGTGGGCAATTGCTTTTTGTTGGTGAGCAATTTAGTCATTTGCCCCCACTTCAAAATTAATTTGCTCGTTCGGAGTCTGGATGTATTATTACGTCTGGACTCATATTAGATTTTGTTAGTTACGTGGATTTGATTTAAAATATTATTTTCTCTTCTAAAAAGATGTGAAGCCCGAAATCCGACCCGGACCACATTGATCAACGTGTTTGCATGACAAAAGTAAAAAATGTGAACTTTGGAATTTAAAGTGTTTATCTTGCTTTTATAATTTTTTTTCTTGCCCTTCGAAATCGTTTCTTCTTCTAAGGTTTAGTTTTATGGTTCTTTCTTTCCCGTTGTCGACGACATTTGACCGGTAGGCACAAGCATTTTGCAAAATCCATTATAGAAATTTAGCATACTTGCGTCGGATAAATCAAACACAAATCCGAAGATATTTAAAGGTTAGCGTTTAATTTTATACACAAGACCAATTTAATGTAAAGGTCATGTTATATTGATCAATATTTTATACACACGACCAATTTAATATAATAATATGATGAACAACATGGTTATAGTCCAACTTAAGGCAGAGTCCAACATGGTTATTATCGACTGGAGATTAGTAGGTTTGTGGTTGGCTTGCCTCATCGTGCTACTTCGCTCACCCAAGCACTCTAAAAGCACCAGCNTCTCCATATGCAATAAATATAGTTTGAGAATCTCCATATGTAAAGACCCCTCTTATTTAATTCATCAACAATAATGAAATACAAAATTTTATTTCTAATTATGAGTTATTAATTTTATGTTTGTGAAATTAATTTATTTATATAATTAATTTGTCCATCCCAAAAAAAATATGAAGCAAATAAATTCCATAATTTATATGAGACATAAAAATATTTTTGTTTATATTCAATAAGTTAATGAGTCAACACAAATGAGAAAATTATAACAGCAGCCCACCGCCCGCCGGCAGCGAATGTGCCTCCGGCGACCGGGCGGCGCCGTCACGGCCACGAGCATCATCAGTNAGTTAAGGATATTAATCGCTCTCAAAGTGCGGTTACCGCCCGCGGGCCTCAATAATGACGGTGACGGTGGGTTACCGCGGGAATGAATAGAATATTGAGAGTGCGCCACGTGGACTGTCGGGATGTGGGCCCCCTCCCTCTCTTCCCCACTCCGCTACTCTTTTTACAGCTCTCTCACCGCCGCCGACGAGGTCAGTATTTTGGTGCGCCGGAGGGTCCAGGCAACCTATGCCCCGCCCATGTCAATTTGTGGGCCCCACTCCAATTTGTGGGCCCCACTTCAAGGAAAATAAATCATTTTTGAGCTTTTTGATACTGAGCCCATGTTTAATATATTTTAAACTTTTTGTGTTTCAGAAAATATTCCGTCATAATGCCACATTTTCGGACGACCAACTAACTCGGGCCACATCGCCATAGACCTCATCAGTGGGCGACCTGGCAGTTGGCAATTAGTCGTGCGGACGTTAGTACAGAATGTTTTTCTCTTAAATTGTGTTTTTAGCACATGATTCTCAAGCATTTACATAACTAACCTAAAATTTGATAGTTACATTTATAACATATTGGTGTTAAAACCTTATAATCCTAGAGAAGTATTTCACTTTTAGAAGGTAAGTGATAGTGATATTTTTGATGTGACGTCAAAGATTTTACATTTTAGTAGGAGAGAGTACACCATATTTCTATTTGAAGGTATATAAAAGTAAATATATCATAGCAATAAAGGGTGGAGCCATGCTTTGATGAAGGTGGGCAATTGCTTTTTGTTGGTGAGCAATTTAGTCATTTGCCCCCACTTCAAAATTAATTTGCTCGTTCGGAGTCTGGATGTATTATTACGTCTGGACTCATATTAGATTTTGTTACGTGAATTTGATTTAAAATATTATTTTCTCTTCTAAAAAGGTGTGAAGCCCGAAATCCGACCCGGACCACATTGATCAACGTGTTTGCATGACAAAAGTAAAAAATGTAAACTTTGGAATTTAAAGTGTTTATCTTGCTTTTATAATTTTTTTTCTTGCGTTTCGAAATCGTTTCTTCTTCTAGGGTTTAGTTTTATGGTTCTTTCTTTCCCGTTGTCGACGACATTTGACCGGTAGGCACAAGCATTTTGCAAAATCCATTATAGGAATTTAGCATACTTGCGTCGGATAAATCAAACACAAATCAAACGCAAATCCGAAGATATTTAAAGGTTAGCGTTTAATTTTATACACAAGACCAATTTAATGTAAAGGTCATGTTATATTGATCAATATTTTATACACACGACCAATTTAATATAATAATATGATGAACAACATGGTTATAGTCCAACTTAAGGCAGAGTCCAACATGGTTATTATCGACTGGAGATTAGTAGGTTTGTGGTTGGCTTGCCTCATCGTGCTACTTCGCTCACCCAAGCACTCTAAAAGCACCAGCGTGCTATTGAGCGGAGCCTCATATGTAAATTAAATGATGACTGTAAAAGAGAAAAATTTGCGTACATAAGACGTACGCAGAGCTGCGTACGTCTGTAACCTGCAAACAGGTTACAGGGAGGATTTCAGGAGGTTATAACCGCGTTATACATCCTGTAATCTCTCTGTAACCTACCTGTACCTTCGAGTAAGTTTTGCGCTTATGTTTTCATATATAGATAAGTTACAAGGTGTATAACGCGGTTATAACCTCCTGAAATCCTCCTTGTAACCTGTTTGCAGGTTACAGATGTACGCAACTCTGCGTACGTCTTATGTACGCAAATTTTTTTCGAGAAAAAGAGTGCGAAACA
>JXCR01144015.1:182683-199193 GCA_002079205.1 Phalaenopsis hybrid cultivar | reverse complement strand
CAGTAAGCATATTGTAATTTGCTGTCAGGTATAGCAAACGGATAATATCATCGTTAATAATCCTTTTTGTTTATTATTATAATAAAGGGTTTGTGGCTGGAATTACCTTTTTGTAGAGTAGAGTTCCGGTTACAGTTTTGTAACACCCCTTCCGTGATTTGCGGTCTTATTCCTAGGCTTTTTCAGCCTGTTATTGTTATTATTATTATTGAATTTAACTTCTTTTTTTTGTATATTGTAATTTATTGGGAATCTCATTTGACATGCTGCCTGGTGCTCTGTTTTCTGCTTTGAATGGCTAATTTCTTGTAACACTGCTTGCTTCAATTTTACTTGGCTACAGCAGGTTCTAATGTATCTTTTCATGCATACCATACAGTATTTATATATTTATGTATCTAACTCCTATTTTCCTTACATACTATACAATTCTTATAAATTTATGTGTCTTACACCTTATTTTTCATATTTTCATCCATAACACTCAAATCATTAATATCACATAGAAAATATCGCTCACTAATATTTTAAAACTGAAGTGCTATAAATGGAAATATCAAATGTTTGGTGGTGGATATGTAAATACATAGGAATCATATGGTATGTATTTAAATTTCCCTTCTAAATGTTAGTTGTCTTGGTTTTTATATGAAGTGGGGCTGATTGGTTGCAAGTATTTAGAATATTAGTTTTAATGATGTGAAATAGAATAATTATATTTTTATTTATTAAAGATGTTTAAATGATTGTTAAATAAAATTATATTTTATATACTTCACTGTCCATCAATGCTAGTTCGTTCTTAATCAGTGACTCATTGAGTAGAATTGGTTTGTCTATAAATATAAATCACCACCTTAAAAACAGGCGCTATATTATTCATAATATGTACACGAATAATATAAATTAAAATTGTCTCAAAATATGAAAATTTAAAAATATAAAAGTCTAGTAATTGAAATTAAGTATATGAATTACAAAGCAATAAGATAATAAAATTTTAAAAAACAAATTAATAATAATACTAACTGACTAGAGTTTAAAGCAAAAGAATCTTTAATTCACATCTGAAATAATTTAACATAACAACGAAAAAATTTGTAGCCCTAGAATTAGAAAAAATATTACATCAGTATTACGCACGTAGAGTAACGTGCGTACCCAATGAAATTACGCCACGACACCCCGCGCGATAGAGAAAAAAACGGCGCAGTAACACGGGGAATATTCCCTCAAGTGTTATTCATGTATTATTGTGTGTTATTCATGTGTTATTGTCTCATTGGAATATTCTTAGTGTTATAATAACACATAAATAACACAATAACAAATGAATAACATGGGGGGAGAATATTCTTCTGTGTTACTACGCCGTTTTTTTCTCTGTCGGGAATATTCACCGTGTTATTCATGTGTTATTGTGTGTTATTCATGTGTTATTGTGTCATGAGAATATTATTAGTGTTATAATAACACAATAACACATTAATAACGCATGAATAACACGCAATAACACATGAATAACACACAATAATACATGAATAACACAGGAGGGAATATTCTCCGTGTTACTACGCCGTTTTTTTTCTCTATCGCGCGGGGTGTTGTGGCGTGATTTCATTGAGTACGCACGTTACTTCAACGTGTGTAGTATTGATGTAATATTTTTTCCTAGAAGTAACCCGTTGGTCTCTTTCTGTTTAATACCTTTTAAAGCGAAGACATGGTTATGCGTTAATTGGAAATCATGGCCATCATGATTAAAAATCTCACTTAGGCTAGTTTGGTTCATTTCAAATATCCATATTTTTCCCTTGTAACTAATAGCTCAAATAAATTTTTTTGAAACAATTGCTGATTTATTTTATTTTTAAGAAAATATTATTCATAAATTATTTTTATATGCTTAATCTACATTAATTTAAGTATTTCATCAATTTCTAAAACACATATCTTTATGTATTTAAAAGTATCAAACCAAACAAAGTCTGTCTTGCCAACCCAACACCAACCCTATTTGATGCGACGCATCGATGTAAAATGAAAACAGAACGCACATGTAAAGAGCATTCAAAACATTGATATTGACAAATTATGCATGAAAGTGACTTTTCAAACTATCCAAACGGTGTATTTACGTGTATCATGATGAAATCATTGAGAATTTGATAAAAAAAATGAAAAATATGAGCGTGGTTTTAATAGGAATTTTGATATTTGAGTGAGAATCTGAAAAACGAATGAAAGAGGTGCTTGATTTGTAAATAGAAATGTTTTGGGTGCTCGGTAAGTAATTGCTCCCTTATTTTTAATAAATTAGGGCAATCTATAACATTTTTATAATAGACTTAAGTATAAAACGGGAAAATTACATGCATAGCACCCAATTCTTATGGATTTACATATCTTATATCTAAACTTTTATTTTTACACAGAGAACTTTATTTATCAATCAAATGATAGATTTGATTAGATGATAATAAGTGTTATTTTTCATATAAATATGAAAGGTTAGTGATGAGGCGTTTAAATATAAAAATTTGGGATGCTGTCTATGTAAAAACTCCATTATTTGAAAAATTATTTCATACGGAGACCGCATGAATTTTTCATACGGACACCACATTCATGCGGTGTCCACTCTCCACCGTTGATCACAGAGAAATGTAATTCGGTGTGTCCTATTAAATTTTTTTTTAAAAAAAATCTGTGATCAAAAGTGGAGATCGGAAACAACATGATAGGGCTATAAACGAGCCGAGCTTGAGTGAGCTCAGGTTTGGCTAGTGTTCGACTCGTTCGAAATAGCTCGTGTTCGAAATCGGCTCGTGTTCGAAATCCGCTTGTGAACAATGTGTTCGTGTTCGACTCAATTTAAATATTTGTGTTCGTGTTCGGCTCTTGTTCGGCTCGAAATTGACTCGTTAAACTAAAATTGAGAAAAATAAATGTAAAGTGCGGGATTCAAACCTGGATCAAATATATACAAAAGAAGACACTAACCACATTACCGCATGAGGTGTTATGATTTAAACTTAGACATAAAAATATATAATATATTATTATATTTGTTATATAAAAACTTATATATATATTTTTTTTTGAGCCATTTCGAGCTGAACACTGTTGTTCGTGTTCCGCTCGTTTACATTTCGAGCTTAAAAATTTATTCGTGTTCGGCTTGTTAGTTAAGTTTAACATGCCGAACACGAGCTGTTCACGAACAACGAGCCAAATTGACAGCCCTACCACATGAATTTCTGCATTATTTAAATAACTGGAAAAAGGTACATGCTTTAAAATTTTAAAGCATACAAATCTGTCTATTATATTTCTCTTGATTTTATTTTAATGAATCACTGTTTAGAATGACAGACGCCGTCACAGCGTGAAAACGCAAGCGAGCGATTGGGATTGCTGGTCGGGGAATTAAATGAGGTGCGAATGCTAAACCCTTGTGTGCCTTTCATCTTCTTCCTATCGCTTCTTATCTCTTTCAACCGATATAGGAGACCGTCGTACGCGACTTCTCCGGCTACAGAGCTCGCCGGAGTTTGTTTTCTGTACTATGACGTTCTTTTCTGACATTACTCTTCTTCCTTGCTGAATGGACCGCATCCGAACGAATGCGGATTTTACTTTAATCGTGATGTCTGTGAATTAGGGATTTCATCTTGTAGTTTATCATTGGCTTGTTAATTAGCTCTAGTTTTACGATTGAATGACTCTTTAGTTTAATTTTTGGAAGCTAATAGATCTTAAACCTTTAATTATTATTTAGATGAGTATGATTTATAGATTACTTAGTGTAGAAATTATCGCATGGTTATAGAAATGACATTATTTGGGCTTCATCCACAGGTGTCCTTGGAATACTCGCTTGAATTTGGGACTTAGTGTGATGAAATCTAATTTTCCTTAATGGAGGTGTCTCTTTTAGTTGCTCTATCATGTAATCAGGGCACAAAGCTACAAAAGTAAGTTTTAATAAACGATTACTAAAAGTGATCCGTGCTTGTTTGTAGTGGATTGATTACATTGGATTCATGTAGCGATGGTCAAGTAAGGAACACATTCATGTGAAGTTGGTGGCCGGTGTTTCCGATGTAGGTTGAGTTCTTGTGAAGTCATATTGAATNTAGTCTTATTTATGTAGTTGCAGTCATAATCACTAAATTGCATGGTTTGTCCAAACTGCACTGTTTCCAATTTCCAACAGGAGTTTTGCATATTAACAAAACCCAGAGGACAAACAACGGCAAAGGATTTCTGGATTCCTTCTGTTAACAAGGGTTTATCTGGGCAGGTTGCTCGTTTTATACAGGTTATCAGTCTGGAGAATACTGTTGATTTAAACATCATCGTTAAAATGATGAGTTTATCTTTTGATTTATAGAAGTGTTTTATGCAATTCTGAATCGATGGCTCAAGCTGCACGGTTGAACCTGAGGATGCAAAAGGAGATAAAGCTGCTAGTGGTTGATCCCCCACCAGGCGTTTCCTTTCCCTTTCTTTCTGAGATGGATAACTCTCTATCCTCTTTGTCAACCATTGAAGCCCGTAAGTTCAATTTTCTTTATCCGTCCGTTTATTGCAGTTAAATGTCTTTAGAGGTCAATGCCTATGTTCAGTTATACTATTTTATTGCTGAGAAATGCTTTATTCCCCAAGTATTCTATAAAGAACTCATAGGTACTTGGCTATAGTGGTGGACCAAACAACTAGCTGATCAAAAGTTGATAAATTTGGTTTGTTTCAGTCTAGGTTTGAGATTTTAGGTACCTTTTTGATCTATGTTTGATTTTTGGTCAAACCATTACAAATGGGGAAGGGGAGGGGGGGCTTTTACATACATCACTTAAACTTTAATATTTTTATTCATAATAGTCAAATCTTTAACATTACATCAAAAATAGCACTTTATTAACTTTTTCAAAGACAAGTGCACCTTTTTATGCATAAGTTTTGTTGTGAGTTATGTGCAATTAGATAGTTTTATTGGATTGTGTAATTAGAGAGTTTTATTAGGTTTATTTTTCTAAACATCGTAATACCTATTTAAACATATATGTTGAATTAAATAGCATATGTTTTTATCAATAAATTTTTTATGGTATGAGGGCTGGGATTCTGCAAAGCTTCGACTGGCTAGGGCTAAATCTTAGACAGCTGAGTCTCATGACAGAAAAGAAGCGGGGAGGTTTGCACGTTGCCAGCGGTGGAGCGAGGAGTTTGGATCAACTGGCAGGGAGGTTTGAGTCCTTGCAGGCAGCTATTCTGACATTGTTTCCTCGCTAACACTCGACGCGTGAGCAGAGGAGGGTGAAGGCTTTAGGCAAAAACGTTGCGGCGACTCTGTGTGAGGCTAGGGAAGAGAGTCTCGACGACTTCTTGCGGACTCGGAAAGAACAGATCGCAGTATAGGGAGGAAGAAGGATTGCGGGACTGTGCAAGCTAAGAGTTACGAAATTTCTCCGTCGTGTGTGAGACAGACGACGCAAAAGAAGAGTGGCAGTGGACATTGTGCAAGGAAGGTGTTTCCGATGATAATTTCATGAACTGAGAGGCGGAGCGTGCTGGGAAAGGAAAGCGGGGACGTCATGTGTTTGGTTCGCGTGAACAGGAGAGGCAACAGTGAGGATTAGGACTTTTAGAATTCCTCTTGCATGCAAGAGGGTGTCAGAGGGAAGCAGTGAAGGTTTCAAAGTTTGTAGCGAGATCTGTTTTGCCTTGTTCGAGCGAGAGAGCTTATGTTGTGGGACTTCTGTTGCTACCTCGCTCTCTTCTTTTTGTAATCTAAATTTTGATCCTTGTGATTGAGAATGTCAGGTGACATAGATATTATGGGAGGTAAAGGATTGTAACTTTTGGGGAAGATAGATCGTGAAGTTTTGAAGGTCTTGGTCAGGCTCATACAAGGAGCTAATGTTTTGACAAGAGCCTCTACCCACGCGGTCTTATAGGAATGCAATCAGCTTTGGTTGCGTCGAGCTCAGGTAGGTGCTTAGGGTGAGATTCACAGGTGTTAAACTACGGAGAAGTGGGACACCCTGAGCAAGACGTGTCCAAATCTACCAAAGGAGAGAGGGATGGGTGGATGTGGACAGTCTAGAAGCCGAGGTCGTAATAGTGGGGGCCAAAGGGTTAAAAGAGGGCGTTACTGGGCAAGTCTGATGATAGCGGAGAATGAGGGAGAGACGAGTGGTTTTTATCGATGAGAATCACGAGTTATTGGAGATGTTGAAGAGGAAGCAGAGAGCGACATGTGATGTCACTGGGGATACATCTACCTTATCGTCATTCAAGAGAAGCACTTTTAGTTAGGCTCACGCAGTCAAAGGTGCTTGTGATACATATGCTCTTACCTCTATATTGACCATAAGTTCATAATGGATAGTAGATTTTGGTGCGTCTCGATATATGGCAGGTGTCGCTAGTGAGTTCTTTTCTTATACTTATTTTGCAGTTCTAGAAAGCATTCAACCCGTGGTTGTTCAGGGTACAGTGAGGTGTACCAATTCCATGGCTTTGTCTAATTTTTTGCATGTTTTTTTTTTCATTTTAGTGAATATTTTTATCCATTAGTGTTATATACTCCAACTAAAATATGTTATTTCATTTAATATTCCAAAAGTGATCTTTCAAAAAAGGAGAGTGGCACGTGGCATAATAAACTCTGGTATTTTGATGGAGAGGGAATGAACTCAGCCTTGACATCCATGATTGAGAATGCTAGAGCGGGAGGATCTGAGAAGAGTGTGGAGGATGTAATATTGATACATTATAGGCGCATGAGACACTATTTGTTCAAACTATTGAGTCGTTTGTATCCATCCTTGTATGAAAAAGTAAATAAGGAGAAACTGGTGTATGTTGCTTGTGAGATTGACAAACTCACTAAGAGCTCTTATGTTAGTTTTGGGAATAATAGCTCTTTTGTGTTTGATTTGATACATTCTGATGTATGGGGGATCTTGTACTACTAGTTCTATTAATGGTTATTTTTATTTTACTTTTGTTTATTAATTGCTTCTTTCGTGTTACCAAGATATACATGATGAAACAGAAGAGCGAGGTGGTTGCTTGCTTTAAAGATTTTCACAAGACAATTCAGACTTAATATCGGGTAGTTGTGAAGGCACTGAGATCTGATAATAAGACATAATATATCAAAAAAGCATTTGGGGACTACCTGTCAACACAAGGGATATAATACTAAACCATATGGCCATACACACCAGCATAGAATGAAGTAATAGAGAGTAAGAATCACATTTTCTAGAGGTAGACTGGAGCATGTGATGACAATGAATGTCTCACAACACTTATTGACGACCACTCAATTGATTGAGAAGATTCCCTCAAGCATGCTAGAGTGGATGTCATGCTAAAAGGAGACAATAATATGATTCTTTCATTAAAGGTATTTGGATGTTTATGCTTTGTGAAGGACAATAGGTCATTTGTAGGGAAGTTAGATCCTAAAGTTGTGAAATATGTGTTTGTGAGACATTCTGCTACTCAGAAGGGTTATGTATGTTGGAGCCCGGTTGAGAAGAGACTTTTTGTGAGTATTGATGTTTCATTCAGAAAGTTTGAACCATACTACACTCTGAAGGTAAATTTACCCTTTCGTGACTCAACAACCACAGGAGATATGAGACAAAAGAGACTGAATAGCAGTGGTGATGGAGTGGTGCAAGTGGGAGAAATGTCATATCCTGTGATGGGGGATGAATCAACCGAGGAGATGAAAATAGAGAATATTGAACCCAAAGATGGTGGGATTCAAGTTGAAAGTGAGCTGAGGGTGTATACACGAAGGAAGAAGCAAACTGAGAGAAGAAAATCTGCAGTTTCAACAAGTTCCTTGTCATGGTCTTTCCCAACTCTTGGAACACCTAAATCATCCACTTTTGATTCAAAGCTCTTTGGTGATATTATTCTTCATATATCTACACCCACCCCCAACGTTAAGAACTTCCCGAAACAATGTGGGACATCCTCATGATCATTTTGGGTTGCAAATTGACATTGCGAACTTTATTTCTTATTTTAATATCTCACTTTTGCATGGAGCATTCATTGTATCATTGGACTCTCTCTATACCCAAGTGTTGGCAGGTTGCTAAAGAAGATCCTAATTGGAAAGCGGCGATGCATTAAGAGTTTGGAGCTCTTGATAAAAACCGAACATGGGGGATTGTACCACTACCAATAGTGAAGAAGACAATTGAATGTAAGTGGATCTTCACAGTAAAACAAACTCTAGAAGGGAAGTTGGAAAGATACAAAGCACGACTTGACAAAAAGTGTACAATCAGATGTATGATATTGACACGATGAAGCCTTTGCACCAGTTGTAAAGATGAGTACGATGAGGACACTGGCTTTTCTGGTAGTGAATGGTGGATGGAGTCTCCACCAAATGGATGTGTAAAATGTTTTTCTTCATGGGAAGTTACTAGAGAAGGTATATATAGAGACATCATTAGGATTCAGTACATCCCATATAGTGGGCAAGGTGTGTGGGCTCAGAAAGTCACTGTATGGCTTGAAGCAGTCTCTTCCAATGCAGTTTGATAAGTTATGGTTGGCATGAGATATCACGGATCAATGTAGACCACTCAATGTTCTTTCGGCAACATGAAGGTCACACTACTATACTTTCTGTGTATGTGGATAACATAATTATCACAAGTGATGATGAAGCAGAGATTGCTCAACTGAAGGGAAGTTTTGGGAAGAAATTTGAAGTAAAGGATTAGGGATAGCTCAGATACTTTTTTGGATTCAAGTGGTCATGGACCTGAGGGGATGGTCATATTCCAGAGAAAGTATGTACTGGATCATCTTATGGAGACATTTATGCTGAGGTGCAAACCTGTAATCTCTCCAATTGATCAAAATGTTAAGCTTAGTGCAGAGGCAGGTGAATCAGTTGATCGTGAGAGGTATCAGAGGCTGGTGGGCCGCCTGATCTATCTGTGTCACACTCTACCCGATATCTCTTTTGTAGTAAGTGTGATGAGCCGCTACATGCATGATTCAAGGAATGGTCAAATGGATGCAGTGTATCAGATTCTAAGGTATCCAAAGAGTGCAATAGGGAAATGATTGATATTTAGGAAGAATAAGCATGTAAATCTTGCGGGCGTTTGTAATTCTGGCTGGGCAAGTTGTGTTGATGACAAACGATCAATATTAGGATACTACAAATTTGTAGTTAGAAACTTAAGGTATGTTTGACACAACTGTTGATTATTTATAATCTGTTGATAAACAAATTGTTCTGACAATCTAATAATCTGTAGATTATCAGAATAATTTGGTCTGTTGTTTGGGGTAGCTTATTCATATTAGCTTATTGGTGGCTAAATGACATTCCTGCCTCTGTCTGCTAAAATTGTTTGAGATAGCTTATTCAGAATAACTTATTAGTAATGCAGAAGCATGTAATGCAGTAGCATACAATCATCACAGATCAGTTCCAAAAGATAACATACAGTTCTCACATTCTCGTAAGTACCAGAAGAAATAAAAAAAGTACAAAAACAAGTACAACTACAATGAGAAATATTAAAATATTTTATTTGAAACTTTGGCTACGTCTCTTCTCATCTGCACTATCAACTCGCATTCCCATGACTGCTGAAAGTGTAATATGTGGGACTATCAGTCCACCGGAAGAAACCGCAACGAGCTGAAACACTCTTGGCACAACCGTAGAACTGCCTCTCAAAGCTACGAGACCGACGTGACGTGAGCAACGAAGACGGTAGTCCACAATAAACCAAATCCAGGATCGCAGCTAGCAACCCAAATCCAACAACCAATTAAAATGCCAAAATATCGGGGCATAGAAAATGAAACATATCTCAACAGGCGTAAAACCGAAAACCAGAGAATATGCCAGAAGCCACAGGATCCCCAAAACAACTCTCAAGAGGCGTAAAACCAAAAAATCAGAGAAAATTGCAAAAACCACAGGATCCCCAAAACAACTCTCAACATGCGTAAAACCGAAAAACCAGAGAAAATGCTAGAAATCACAGGATCCTCAAAACAACTAATGTCATAGATCTAAGCTGGGCAACACCTAAAAACCCTTAATCTCATCATATTTCCACTGAAAAAGATAAAAATTTTCATTTCATGCATCAACACTTCTTAGAGAGGAGATCAGAGAAGAAAGCATCCCACGACTCACAACTAGGGTAATCAAAAGGATACCTGATGATCAGGAACGAAAATTTCGAAAGGAAGAAGGTTCTCCTTCAGGGCGACGAACCAGAAAGGAAGCCAGCGAGGGAGGAGGCAAGGGAGATCGAGGGCACCTCCAGAATTCCTAGGGCAACGCGGATGGCAAACGCGGGACGCGGAGCTCGGATAGCGTCAAAGAGTAAAGGAATTTAACCAACGCGACGCAGTGCGGGAGAGGAACACCAGTGCGAACGTGTTAAACAAACAGAGAGGCGGCGTTTTCAAAACGCCATTGCTCCCAATAAGCTGCCCCAAACGGGGTCTGTCTCATGGAAGAGCAAGAAACAGTAAGTTGTGGCAAGATCAACACCAGAGGTAGAATGCAGGTTCATAGTATTAGGAGTTGTTAGGATGATGTGGTTGAAGGCTTTGTTGGTTGAACTCAAAGTGGATCAGGGAACTCAAATGAATCAAATGAAATGAAGTTGTGGTGTGACAACAAATCGACAATCAACATTACTTACAACCCGGTGCAACACGATAGAACTAAACATGTAGAGATTGATAGATTCTTCATCAAGGAGAAGCTGAATAATGGATTGTTGAAACTAAGTCATGTAGCTACTGGAGAGCAGGTGGTTGACTGTCTCACTAATGGACTTAGTTCAGTAGAGTTAGCTAGATTATGTAATAAGATCCGCTTCGAGAATATCTTTCACCCATTTTGAGGGAGAGCGGTGTTAGTTATGTGTAATTAAACTGTTTTATTGGGCTGTGTAATTAGAGGATTTTATTTGGTTTATTTGTTAAACATTGTAAAACCTATGGAAACATGTATGTTGAATAAAATAGCAAGCTTTTTCATCNCATTACTATACTTTCTGTGTATGTGGATGACATAATTATCACAAGTGATGATGAAGCAGAGATTGCTCAACTGAAGGGAAGTTTGGGGAAGAAATTTGAATTAAAGGATTAGGGATAGCTCAGATACTTTTTGGGATTCAAGTGGTCATGGACCTGAGGGGATGGTCCTATTCCAGAGAAAGTATGTATTGGATCATCTTATGGAGACATTTATGCTGAGGTGCAAACCTGTAATCTCTCCAATTGATCAAAATGTTAAGGTTAGTGCAGAGGCAGGCGAATCAGTTGATCGTGAGAGGTATCAGAGACTGGTGGGCCGCATGATCTATTTGTGTCACACTCAACCCGATATCTCTTTTGTAGTAAGTGTGATGAGCCACTACATGCATGATTCAAGAAATGGTCAAATGAATGCAGTGTATCGGATTCTAAGGTATCTAAAGAGTGCACCAGGGAAATGATTGATATTTAGGAAGAATAGGCATGTAAATCTTGTGGGCTTTTGTAATTCTGGTTGGGCAAGTTGTGTTGATGACAAACGATCCATATTAGGATACTACAAATTTGTAGTTAGAAACTTAGGGTATGTTTGACGCAGTTGTTGATTATTTATAATCTGCAGATAAGCAGATTGTTCTGATAATCTGATAATCTGCAGATTATCAGAATAATATGGTCTACTGTTTGGGGCAGCTTATTCATATTAGCTTATTGGTAGTTGAATGACATTCTTGCCCGTTTGCTAAAAATGTTTGGGACAGCTTATTCAGAATAGCTTATTGGTAGTGCAGAAACATATAGTGCAGAAGCATACAATCATCACTGATCAGTTTCAAAAGATAACATACAGTTCTCACATTTTCGTAAGTACCTGAAAAAATAAAAAAAAGTATAAAAACAAGTACAACTACAATGTAAAATATTAAAATATTTAATTTGAAATTTTGGCTACGTCTCTCTTCATCTGCACTATCAACCTCGGAAAACATCGCATTCCCATGACTGCTGGAAGTGTAATATGTAGGATTGTCAGCCCACCGGAAGAAACTGCAACGAGCTGAAACACCCTTGGCACAACCGTAGAACTGCCTTCCAAAGATACGAGACTAACATGACGTGAGCAACGGAGACGGTAGTCCACAATAAACCAAATTCAGGATCGCAGCTAGCAACCCAAATCCAACAACCAGTTAAAATGCCAAAATATCGGGGCATAGAAAATGAAACATATCTCAACATGCGTAAAACCGAAAATCAGAGAATATGCCGGAAGCCACATGATCCCCAAAACAACTCTCAAGAGGCGTAAAACCGAAAAATCAGAGAAAATTACAGAAACCACGGAATCCCCAAAACAACTCTCAACATGTGTAAAACCGAAAACCAGAGAAAATGACAGAAGCCTCAGGATCTCCAAAACAACTAATGTCATAGATCTAAACTGGGCAACACCTAAAAACCCTTAATCTCATCATATTTCCCCTGAAAAAGATAAAAATTTTCATTTCATGCATCAACACTACTCAGAAAGAAGATAAGAGAAGAAAGCATTCCACGACTCACATCTAGGGTAATCAAAAGGATACATGATGATCAGGAACGAAAATTTTGAAAGGAAGAAGGTTCGATCTCCTATAGGGCGACGAACCAGAAAGGAAACCAGCGATGGAGGAGGCAAGGGAGATCGAGGGCACCTCCGAAATTCCTAGGGCAACGCGGATGGCTAACGCTGGACGCGGAGCTCGGGCAGCGTCGAAGGAGTAAAGGAATTTAACTAACGTGACGCAGTGCGAACATGTTAAACAAATAGGGAGGCGGCGTTTTCAAAACACCGCCGCTCCCAATAAGCTGCCTCAAACGGGGCCTTAGTCTCATGGAAGAGCAAGAAACAGTAAGTTGTAGCAAGATCAACACCAGAGGTAGAATGCAGGTTCATAGTATTAGGAGTTGTTAGGATGATGTGGTTGAAGGCCTTGTTGGTTGAACTCAAAGTGGATCAGGGAACTCAAAGTGGATCAAATTAAATGAAGTTGTGGTGTGACAATAAATCGACAATCAACATTACTTACAACCCGGTGCAACACGATAGAACTAAACATGTAGAGATTGATAGATTCTTCGTCAAGGAGAAGCTGAATAATGGATTGTTGGAACAAAATCATGTAGCTACTGGAAAGCAAGTGGTTGACTGCCTCACTAAAGAACTTAGTTCAGTGGAGTTAGCTAGATTATGTAACAAGATCCGCTTAGAGAATATCTTTCAACCATTTTGAGGGAAAGTGTTGTTAGTTATGTGTAATTATGTAAACATGTATGTTGAATAAAATAGCAAGCTTTTTCATCAAATAATTCTTTATTTTATAGCACCAAGTTGTTATAAATGTAAGTATCAAAATGTAGGTGTTAACTTTATAAACCAATAAGAATTATGTGATACTTGTGTAAATTTATCAAAAAGAAAGAAAAAACAAACCAAATTAGTTTTGTAAATAAGTGATAGGTTATTAGAGAATATAAAATAATTAACTCATATTATTTATATGTTATCTTGATCTACTATGGTATCATTTTCCCATAATTTTTAAATGCATATTTGTAAGTAAAATATTTATAACTATTTCTATGATATTGATTCAAGAATGNTGTAGGTGTTAACTTTGTAAACCAATAAGAATTATGTGATACTTGTGTAAATTTATCAAAAAGAAAAAAAAAACAAACTAAATTAGTTTTGTAAATAAGTGATAGGTTATTAGAGAATATAAAATAATTAACTCATATTATTTATATGTTATCTTGATCTACTATGGTATCATTTTCCCATAATTTTTAAATGCATATTTGTAAGTAAAATATTTATAACTATTTCTATGATATTGATTCAAGAATGTGTATAAATTCATATTAATCTTTGTTCAAAGCCATTTGGTTTGATTCAGTTTGGTTTCATATTTTAACGTTTCAGTTCTGATTTATTAATTTAAAATAAGGCTTGGTTTGGTTCAAATACAATTGAAACCAAATCAAACTGTGCTCACTCCTGCCCACGTAACAAAAGTGGATGACACAAATTCCATTGGTTCACCAATGAAACTGAGGCCAAATAGTTTTTTTATGAAATTTTCTTTTAAGGGAGCAACATTGTTCTTTGTAGATGCATCTACTTGTACAATAAAATTTTACTTCCTTAAATGATGATTTATAGGATTAAGAGGACCTGAAGGAACGGTATACAGCGAAGGACTTTTTACTCTTAAGATTCAAATCCCTGAGAGGTTCTGAACTTTTCCTTCTTCGCGCTTAATATTTTTTAGAACAGTAATCACTATCTCCACCATGTTAAAAAATACAGGTATCCTTTCNATATATATATATATATATATATATAATTTAATTTTTTTGAGCTAAGTCTTACACAACAAACAAATCCTTGTTCGTGTTCGGATTGTTTATATATCAAGCGCAAAAAAATTATTCTTGCTTGGCTCTTTAACTTAGCAAACGAAACAGTTTCTTAATGAGTCGAGCACGAGCTCTTCGCGAACAATGAGCCGTTTTAACAGCCCTATCATCACGTATTTGTATTATTTTCTTTAGTAATTTGTCCTGAAAGATAGCCTCATCAATTGAACTATGAAAAAACCTAGATCTTAATTTTTAGTCTTATTTATGTAGTTGCAGTCCTAATCACTAAATTGCATGGTTTGTCCAAACTGCACTGTTTCCAATTCCAACAGGAGTTTTGCATATTAACAAAACCCAGAGGACAAACAACGTCAAAGGATTTCTGGATTCCTTCTGTTAATAAGGGTTTATCTGGGCAGGTTGCTCGTTTTATACAGGGTATCAGTCTGGAGAATAGNTGGATTCCTTCTGTTAATAAGGGTTTATCTGGGCAGGTTGCTCGTTTTATACAGGGTATCAGTCTGGAGAATGGTGTTGATTTAAACATCATCGTTAAAATGATGAGTTTATTNACGCTCGCAGGAAGCCATAAGAGACAACAACATTGACTTGGAAGGAGAGGCTTGCCAAGGCTTTGGGGAACGAGGGAGCTGACCCAACACCTCCGAGAATATCATTCTTGTACTTTGGCACCGAGGAGAAAAGAGAATCACTATTTTAGTTGCCCATGGTCTTTGTTCTTATTCTATTTTGAATGTTGGTTATGTCCTTTTACTTCATTCANTTGGCACCGAGGAGAAAAGAGAATCACTATTTTAGTTGCCCATGGTCTTTGTTCTTATTCTATTTTGAATGTCCGTGACATTAAAATTTTAAATTTAAACGATTGCCTCGTACGTGAGCGCTTTAGGTTTGATGTAAATGAGCCGAACACGAGCTGAGGCTCAGCTCGTGTTCGGCTTGTTAAAAGATATCACTGTTCGTGTTCGGCTTGTTTATATTTTGAACAAAAAAATGTGTTTGTGTTCGACTCGTTTCTTTAATGAGCCCAAAACGAGCTGTTCGCGAACAAATAATCATTTTGACAACCATAATCACGCAGACGTAGGATGTTGAGCGCTAGAGCGAGATTTAAATCTTATCATTTATATTAAAACAACATTTAAATGTAATTTAATATATTTTATTTTATTTTTAATTAATAATTTTAATTGATTATAAATCTTTGTAGACTTGTAGTCAATTAAAATTTTAAAAAATACTACTCATCAATTATATATATATATATATATTTTTTATTTTATTTTATTTTTTTTTTGAGCTAAGTCTTACACAACAAATAAATCCTTGTTCGTGTTCGGATCGTTTATATATCAAGCGCAAAAAAATTATTCTTGCNAAGCGGCGATGCCTTAAGAGTTTGGAGCTCTTGATAAAAACCGAACATGGGAGATTGTACCACTACCAGTAGGGAAGAAGACAATTGAATGTAAGTGGATCTTCACAGTAAAACAAACTCTAGAAGGGAAGGTGAAAATGTACAAAGCATGACTTGACAAAAAGGGTACAGTCAGATGTATGATATTAACTACGATGAAACCTTTGCACTAGTTGTAAAGATAAGGACGATGAGGACATTGGCTTTTCTGATAGTAAATGGTGGATGGAGTCTCCACCAACTGGATGTGTAAAATATTTTTCTTCATGGGAAGTTACTAGAGAAGGTATATATAGAGATATCACTAGGATTCAGTACATCCCAAATAGTGGGCAAGGTGTGTGGGCTCAGAAAGTCACTGTATGACTTGAATCGGTCTCTTCCAACGCAGTTTGATAAGTTTAGAATGACGATGGTTGGCTTGGGATATCACGGATCAATGTAGACCACTCAATGTTCTTTCGACAACATGAATGTCACATTACTATACTTTCTGTGTATGTGGATGACATAATTATCACAAGTGATGATGAAGCAGAGATTGCTCAACTGAAGGGAAGTTTGGGGAAGAAATTTGAATTAAAGGATTAGGGATAG